>PVIR01002148.1:0-107221 GCA_004026965.1 Petromus typicus
CCTCCCGAGTACTGGGATTACAGGCGTGAGCCACCACGCCCGGCACTGTGGATGTGGTACTGGTTGCTGCTGGGTGTGGGTCTCCACACCCAGTATTGTTATGTGGTTACCGGGGAATCGAACCCGGGTCCTTGCGCTTGCAAGACAGGCGCCGGAACCACTGAGCTAACTCCCCGGCCCTGTTTTGTTTTTTTGAGACAGGGTCTCACTTTGTAGTTCAGGTTGGTCCAGAACTCATCCTCAAACGCGTCAATCCTCCTGCCTCTGCCTCCTGAGTGCTGGGATTACAGGTGTGAACCACCATGCCCAGCACTGTGGTCTGTGATACTGATTGCTGGTGGGTGTGAGTCATCATGCCCGACATTGTTGTTTGTGGTTACCAGGGATTGAACCTTGGACCTTGTGCTTGCAAGGCAGGTGCCACAACCACTGAGAGAAATCTCCTGCCCTCTTCTATTCATTTTTAATTGCTCTGGCTAATTCTTCCAGAACTGTATGGAACAAGAGGAATACAGTGGACATTCCTGTCTTGCTCTTGATTGTAGAGTGAAGGCTTTCATTTTTGTCCATTTAGTATGATGTTAGCTGCTGGCTTGTCATAGATGGTTTTTATCATATTGAGACACAAACTGGGTATACATATTTTCTGTAGGGTTTTTTATCATGAATGGATGTTGAATCTTATCAAGTGCTTTTTCTGCATCTATTGAAAGGATCATGTGGTTTTTGCCCTTGACTGTTAAAATAGTGCCTTGCATTTGTTGATTGCTGTATGTTGAAGCATCCCTGTGTCCCTGGGATAATCAGACTTAGTTGGGGTGTATAACCTACTGCATTGTTTGCCAGTATCTTATTGAGGATTTTTGCATCTCTGTTCATTAGGGAGATTGGCCTGTAATTCTCTTTTTCGGTTGGATGCTTCTCTGGTTTTGAAATCAGAGTAATGTTTGCTTCCAGGAATGCATTCGGGAATATTCCTTTTCTTTCAGTTTCATTAAAGAGTTTGAGAAGTAATGGTCTTGGGGCCAGGGATTTAGCTCAGTGGTTTTGCGTCTGCCCTGAAAGCACAAGGTCCCAAGTTTGACTCCCCTGTATCATACACCACAGTGCTGGGTGTGGTGGCCCACACCTATAATCCTACCACACTGGAGGCAGAGGCAGGAGGATTGCTGTGAATTCAAGGCTATTCTGGGCTACATAGTGAGTTTGGGGCCTGCCTGAACTACAAAGTGAAACTGTCTCCAAAAAAAGAAGTAGTGATCTCTAAATTTCTTGTAGAAGTCAGAAATGAATCCGTCAGGGCCTGGGCTTTTTGTTGGTAGGTTTTTAATTACATCTTCAGTTTCATTGGCTGATATTGGTGTATTTAGAACTTCTTTATCTTCTTGATTTAGTTTTGTTAATTCATATATAGGATTCTATCCCATTCTTCTGTATTTTCCATCTGATTAGAATATAGGTTCTCAGAATAGATATTGATGACCTTCTGGATTTTTGCAGGGTCTGCTGTGATTTCACTATTTTCATTCTTGCTTTCATGGATTTGAGTTTTTCTTGCCTTTTTTTTTTTTTTGAATGTTGATAAAGGGTTTGTCTATTTTATTTCATCTTTCAAAGAACCAACTTTTTGATTCATTGATTCTTTGTATTTTTTTTAAAGTCTCCATTGTATTAATTTCATCCCTTGTACCGAGCTTTGGGTTTGGCTTGCTCTTCTTTTTCTAAAAGCTTGAGGTTCACCAATGGGCTATTTATTTAAGCCCGCTTTGCTGAGAATGTAGTATTTGATTTGAGTCCGTGTCCTATGTGAGGTCCCAAGTGGTTTCTAGATCTGGTAGGCCCGCCCTCACATTGAGGGCACAGAGGAGCAGAGCAGTTGCACTCCAGAGCGCTACCCCTCGAGGACCTGTGGATTCTCATCCTGGTGTGTTGGTGTGTGCACATGCAAATTTGAATAGGAAACTGGGTTTGTAACCCACGGTGCTTTACTGTCTGTGTGTAGAGGTAGGCAGCTATTCAGAATGCAGTAAGCACTGCTGGAGTGTAGAGCTGTCCCTTATGAACTCGTAGAGAATCACCAGCTCTTGGTCCCTGGGGTGTACCCCTCTTCTGAGGTGGATGAGCGCAAGAGCAGGATGGAAGAGAATGCTTGTAGAGGTGAGCCTACAACAGTCAAGTAAGGGGCAGGGAGGAGAGACGGACTTTCTGGGGAAAGTGGGCCATCTGAGCTCTTACACCTGTGTTAACCCTTGTCAGCCATTTCGCCTTCACTGAGTACCAGAACCACTCTGCTTTCATTTTTTCCTCAAAATGGGTGTGGGGTAGCCACTCGCTCATAACGATCATTTCTATTATTACTCCAAGCTTTCTGTGATCCCGTGTGAAATGAGAGATGGGCTCAGAGGTGAGCTGAAGGCTCCTGGTACCCAGAAAGAAACCTTCACTGCTTAGGATAGCCTGGATAGCAGTGCACGAGGGCAGAGGGCCAGCATGTGCCCGTGGAGGGTGGCACTGTGCAGCTGACCAGTCACAGTGTCCTGTCTGCCCTCCTGAGAGTGGTCTCTGCCAGCCGGCTTGGAGTCCTCACATCCTGTGTCAGTGCTCACGGGAAGAACTGCTACCCTCATCGACATGGGAGTGCGTGCTAGAGCTGAAGCCAGCGTAACCCAGCTTGTCTTTTCATCCCCAGATCCGGCCGCACATCGCGACCCTTCGTAAGTACACCTATGGCAAGCACATCCTGGCCAAGCTGGAGAAATATTACATGAAGAATGGCGTGGATCTGGGGCCTATCTGTGGCCCTCCTAATGGTATCATCTGAGCAGTGAACCTTGACCCTGTTCCCGCTGACCTCACTGGCCCCTGGCAGATCAACCAGCAGCCGGAAATGTCCTAATGTAGACCCTGAAATGGGCACGTGGTTGCTCTGGGATCGCTCCCTCCTCCAAAAAGGAATCAAATCAACCCGTGGAAAAGCCTTTGTAAATTTAATTTTATTACACATAACATGTACTAATTATTTTTTTTAATTGACTAATTGCCCTGCTGTTTTACTGGTGTATAGGATACTTGTACATAGGTAACCAGTGTACATGGGAGGCCACATATTTTGTTCAATGTTGTATCTATATTCCATGTATGGAAACTTTCAGGGTGGTTGATTTAACAAAAAAAGTTTTTAAGAAAAAAAAGAAAAAAAAGGTTTTTAACTGATTTGCCTTATTGGCAAATTTTGCAAATAGCTCTTCTCCACTTCCTCATTTTAGTAAAAAACAAAAACATGACAAAAAAAAAAAAGCTGGGAAGTTTGAATTTTAGTTAAATGACCCCAAACTGGCATTTAACACTGTTTATAAAAAGTATATATATATAGATATATATATATATATATAAATAAATGAAAAACATTTCAGAATTGCTAACACTTAAGTTTCTGATGTGCTCATGAAACTTCTGAGAGCCGTTCCTTTTGGAGATGCTAGTGTACTGAGGAAGACGATGTCCGTTTTGCAAGGAGGTGCAGCACCCAGAGTGTCTTTCAGGGCCAGGTGGGTGTGACTGTTTACTGCCTACTGGATTTTTTTTCTGTTAACATTGAAAGGCAAAATCTGATTATTTAGCATGAGAAAAAAAAAATCCAACTCTGCTTTTGGTCTTGCTTCTATAAATATATAGTGTATACTTGGTGTAGACTTTGCATATATACAAATTTGTAGTATTTTCTTGTTTTGATGTCTAATCTGTATCTATAATGTACCCTAGTAGTCGAACATACTTTTGATTGTACAATTGTACATTTGTATACCTGTAATGTAAATGTGGAGAAGTTTGAATCAACATAAACACGTTTTTTGGTAAGAAAAGAGAATTAGCCAGCCCTGTGCATTCAGTGTATATTCACACCTTTTATGGTCGTAGCATATAGTGTTGTATATTGTAAATTGTAATTTCAACCAGAAGTAAATTTTTTTCTTTTGAAGGAATAAATGTTCTTTATACAGCCTAGTTAATGTTTAAAAAGAAAAGAATAGCTTGGTTTGATTTGTCAGCTAGTCAGAAGGTAGTGAGATCCTTTCTAAATGTTATTCTGGATGGTTCAGTTCACACTAGTGTTTTTTTCTTTTTAACCCTAAAAAAAGTAATGTTTTGCTTATTTTGTGACAGTCAGAAGGACGTGTAAAAGTTCAGCCCTGCCCCAGCTTTCCTTACAATCAGAGCTCCTCTCACCTTGTAAAGTGTGAATTGCCCTTCCTTTTTGTACAGAAGATGAACTGTATTTTGCATTTTGTCTACTTGTAAGTGAATGTAACATACTGTCAATTTTCCTTGTTTGAATATAGAATTGTAACACTACACGGTGTACATTTCCAGAGCCTTGTGTATATTTCCAATGAACTTTTTTGCAAGCACACTTGTAACCATATGTGTATAATTAACAAACCTGTGTATGCTTATGCCTGGGCAACTATTTTTTGTAACTCTTGTGTAGATTGTCTCTAAACAATGTGTGATCTTTATTTTGAAAAATACAGAACTTTGGAATCTGAGTATGTGCCTGGCTTCATCCCTCCCCCACCCAGCAGCCTCTTACTTGCCTCAACCTCTTTTTCTGCCCACTTTATGAAGGGGATGGGCAGGCAGAATTGGAATAGAGCAGGGGTGTCACGCAGGTGGCTCTTATTTTGTTTTTTGAGACACAGCCCTGCTCTGTAATGTAGACTGGCCTTGAACTCACTGTCAGGTCCAGGCCAGTCTTGAATTCGTGGCCACCTTCCTGCCTCAGCCTCCCCAGTGCTGGGATCAGAAGCGTGCACCACTATACCTGACTGAGCTTGAGCCTAATTGAGCCAAAGTTGTTGGGTTCAGCCTGTCCCTGCTTTCATAATCAAGATCATTTACAGGGCTGGGGATGTAGCTCAGTGGTGCCACACCTGCCTGGCAAGTGCAAGGTCTGGAGTTTGATTCCTGGTACTGGGATAAAGAAAAGATCACTGACATAAAAATTTAGATTTCCATTTTCTGTTGAAAACACTTCTTGAGCTGAGTCTGTCTTCTCCAGGGCCACGCCTTGCAGTGTGACCCATCCCCCTGGGTGCTGTCTCCTTTTCTGCTCTGGCCTCAGTGACAAACCCTATAGTTTACTTGGGACCCTCAAGAGTCGTAGGGGGCTCCAGGGGCCAGGCCGGGCGTCTGGACTCCTGTAGCACCTGCCTGGACCTCTGCTCTGTCTGGGCTGCCCCTGTTTGTGCTCTGCTGGCCTCCTGGCTGGGGGTGACCTCACCCTGCTTGTACAGCGGGAAATTCCTGTTACTCACACCACATCTTTTCTCCACCACCTTCGCTTGGGAACAGCTTTGGCAAATGCTGCCACTGAAACTTGGATCCGTGCTGACCACGGGATGGGCTGGGCTGGGAGGGCCACGTGGGAGGCTGCACCGCAGAAGGGGCTGGGCAAGAGGTTTTCAGTCCTGGACTGGATTATCCCTGGGCAGCTGCAGTGGGGCCTGGGCCAGTGGCATCCACTCACCTGTGGTGGCCGACGTGGCCTCTGGAGAGCATGCCCGCTGCCTTTGTTTTCTGCCTCCTGTCCCCCTCCTACCAGTGACCCTGAGGGGAGCAGCCAGCTGTGTGAGCGCTTCCCTCTGTGAGGAGGGGCGGTGCCTGTGGGCGCTGGCAGAACAGCAGCTGGGAAGCAGATGCCCGCGCCTGCACGTGGAAGGGGGCTGTCTGCTCTCTTCCTGCTCTGTCACGTGTGTGCTTTCAACTCGGATTTTTCTTCTCTTTTGGCCTCTCTTGATAATATAATTGTTCTGTTTCAGTGATAACAAAGCAGGGACCTAGGCGAGAAGTGTGACTATTGCCACCTTCACCTCACGTCTTTGAGTCTTAGAGGGGACTTTTGAGGCTTAAATGTGACTTGATCCCCACTGCTGGCTTTAGTCTGGGGACTCCGGAAACTCAGTTTCTCCAAATGGAAAATAATAGCAGCTTGCAGTTACTGGTTGGGAAGGTTAAGTTATATAAATTTGGATAGTGTCCTGCACACAGATGGTAAATATCTCCCGCCCTCCTTGTTGGCACTGAAGATCGAAATGTGGAGTTATGTCCCCAGGCTTCTCACCCACTTTTTTGAGACCGTGGGTAAGTTGTCACATTGTCCACACGGGGCCTGAATCCTCTTGGCTCAGCCTCCTGAGGAGCTGGGAGTACAGAGGTGTGTCCCTTGTTTTGGCTTTAATAAATAAGTGCCAACCAGGAGAGAGAAGCAGCAGCCTTTGATACAAAATCAAAGTACACTTTGCCTCTTCCCATAACCTGTACGATGGCTGGGCACAAGCCTCGGTAAAGAACACAATTCTCTGTGGAAGAGTGTCCGACGTCGTTAACTATCACTGCCTGGCAGCTTTCGTGTGGGCTCCCAGCTGCTCTCAGTGCTGCTACCAGGTCTGCTCCGAGGTGCTTGACGGGTACCTGGTTTCCTGGTCCGACCAAGCATCCTTCTTGCAGGTTCCTGGTCACGGTTTTTGCACTTTGCAGAGCAATATTCACATTTTCCTTGGTCCTCATTGAAAAATGGGAAATGAAATAGATACTTCAACCTATGGTACAGATGAGAAATTTGAGACCCAAGCTTCAAGTCGGTAACCAGGTGAGGATATGATCTGAGATTTCCTGAACCCTAGTCCTGTACTCTGTCCTTGTCCTCTTGCTCCTGGCACCTCCCATCAGCCCCAGCGGTGGTTGCTTTTTCGATGTGCGGGAGGGAGGGGAGACACGCGTGTTGTAGAGAGGTAAGGCCCCAGGGAGTGAAGCCTTCTCAGGCAGGAAAGCTGTGGCTTTATGTAGTTACCAGCTGTGGCCACGTGAGGGCGCTGCTGCCAGGAGCACAGTGGTCCAAGCAGAGGCAGCCTCTGGTGTGAGCGGCTCTGGAAGGGTCAGAAATCTCACCCAGCAGAAATCTGAATCTGCCTTCCCCCGCCGGCCCCCAGGCATCCAGCAGTTCTGGGAGGACATAGTTAACTCTGGCACAGGCCCAAGTTTTTTCTAAGATGCCCCCAAGCAAATCTCTGACTTCCCTAGGGCTCAGTTTCCTTGGCTGTGCAGGGCAGGTGTTGGAGTCAGTGCTGGGCCTGAGGATAGCAGCTGCATGTTGCGAGTGTAGCCCAGCTGCCTCTTTCTGGGAACACGTCTCTGGTTTGGGCACCAAGCTCTCAACCCAGACCTCCCAGCTCCGCCTCACTCTCTGTGAATCACATGCTCCTTCAGCCCTCTTCTCCCACCCAAGGTGGGTTGACAGTAGTTCTGCTGTACACCGTACATTGGAAGTCTGTCACAGGCTGAGCCTCATGAGGCTCATGTGGCTCATGTTACCTGCCTCTGAGCCCCTGAGCATGGGGCCCTTGGCCTGTGGCCTCACGGCCCCTGGAGCAGATGCTGTCACCTTGTGGAGTCCCTGCCTGCATGGAAACAGTAAGATATGGTGAAGGGTGGTTCCGGAGGACACTGACGCAGCCTGGCAGCAAGGCAGGCATGGCAGAGAACCAAATCCCAAGCTTAGCATACAGGTGACAAACCGCCATCCTTGGCAGAGCCTCCAGACCCCTGGGGCCTCAGAAAAGTCCGCCCACAGGCCGCGCCTGCCTTCCTGACCCACGGGATTGACCAGACAACCAACATGCGCTATTGGTTAAGCCCTGGGTCTGGGTGACTTGTTAAGACAGGAAGACAGACTTAGTGCACACTCCAAGGTGGGTGCAGTAGGACTGCCCAGGCAGACCGGGAGGCCCAAGCTCGTGGCATGCTGGCTTGGCCCAGCCCCCAGGGCCTGGGGGAGTCCATTCCCACCCTCGCTGCCCTCACCTGGACTCCAGGAGACTCCCTGTAGCCCCTCTCTCAGGCTCCAGCTGCAGGCCTGCCTCAGCCTTACTCTGTGAGTTCCCAGCAAAAAAATGTCTTAAAAATAGTGGCCAGCTGGCTGTGGCCCTGGGGTTTGTCCTGTGCTGGGCACTGTCCCAGGGCCCCTGGCTTGCTGTCCCAAGGTGAGGAAGTGCTTGCTCACTCAGACAGTGTTGAGACAAGTGACAGAACAGGGACTGGCCCTTTTCCAGTCCCCACCTGGTCTGGCTCACCCACGCCGGCTCCCAGCTCCACAGTGCTGCACGCGTGGCAGGCCTAGAGTGCAGCCCGAGAGCCGAGAGGTTTGAGCCCTGGGCTCCCCCTACCCCAGAACGTGAAATGTCTCAGTGACAGCTGTACTGGGAGAGTCACCGTGAGGTTGGCAGCGGCTCCACCCCCCGGCCCCGATCAGCAGCCAGGCTGCTTTAGCCACATGAGGAGGTGAGAAGGGAGATGTGTTATTAGGGAGTTTTTTTTTTTTCTTCCAGTAAAATGACTCCACATGTGCAATTTTCCCCCAGGAACTAGGGGGGTAGTGGCATGGGGGCAGGGGCAGTGCCCTCCTCCTCCTTCCCCTGCCATCCCTGCCCATACCAGCTGCTTCTGGCCCAGGCTCCCACAGCCTTCCCTGGTCCTGTGGCTTAGGACCAGTTAGTGAGAGTCTAGGCTGGGGTAGTCCTACCCCAAGAATGTAGTAAAGAGCAGGGCAGGGGTCTGGGGGAAAGAGGCAGGGAGAGAGAGCCCTGAGGTCCCCTTCCCAGTTCTGTTGCAGACTGCATGGCCTTGGGCCAGCCTGTCCCCTTTTGGGACCTTGGTCCCCTCATTTATAGGATAGGAAGATGAAGTAGGTGGGTGGGGACCGAGATATACTGAGCTGCTCCGTCCACTTGAGGTCACAGAGAAGCAGCTCCCAGATCGGTCCAGCCTCGTCCACACACACAATGTCAGGATAAAGCCTCACGCTGAGTAGGGGCCACTTCAGAGCACCTGCTTCCCTGAGGGCTGCCTGTCACAGCCCCGTGGTGACGTCACCCGCACCGCGGGGTCTTCCTAGATTGCTCTTCCTGCTCAGCTTCCGCCAGTTGTGCCGGCCTCCGAGGCAAAAGTGCTGCAGACAGGTGTGGCCGAAGCCTCACCTCATCCCGAGATTGTATCTGTGAGCCCCTCACTGGTGTGAGCCTCCCACTCCACACACCAGGTCCCAGCCAGCGCTCTGGCCACCCAGCTCGAAGTCCAGAGCACCCCACTCCCTCAAGCCGACCTTCCTCAGGACGTGCCTAGACCTGAGCAGAGACGGAGCTCCTGCAGCCACAGCCCCTGTGGGGTCCCCGCAGTCCCCTCCTACAAGGCCTGGCCCAGTGGCTCAGAAGCCACCGGCTCACGTCTCCCTTGATTTCGCCTCTCCCACTGCCACTGCCCCTGAGGCCCACAGCATGTCAGTTCCCAGGTAACAGAGGCCTGAGTTCAAATCCTAGCCCCACACCTGGTGGTCAGGTACCTGGGCAGTGCCGCCAGCCCCTCTGGAATGGACTTGACTTGCCCTGCCCACTGGATGGTTCTCACAGAGCTCACCTTGCCCTGCCCAGTACCAAGACTCTGGGACTCTGGCCAGCTCCCCACCTCGGAGGCTGCGCCCTCCTGCCCCTCCCTGGCCCCTGCAACTACTGCCCATGCTGGTGGCCTCAGAGTCCCCGAGTTTCCCTGAGAGGACATCAGCAGTGCGTGTGAGCTGGTGCCCTCCTGCCCGGACAGTTCCTGTTGCTGAGTCTGGGGGTCCCTAACCTCTAAGGGCTGCTCGCATCCAGATTTTCCCAGAAGTGAACCTGGGCTCTGGCCCTCATCCTGACTCCAGCCAACCCCCTGGGGGCAGATGGAAGCGGGAACAGTGCCGGTCAGGGGGTGCCACCCTGAGTGTCTCAGGCCCCTGCTGAGGTGCACCCTTCTGCTTCCTTGTTAAAGCCAGGAGGCCTGGCCTAGGGGAGGTGACAAAGGTCATGCAGGGTGGCTGTGGGGAGCCACAGCCTCTAGGTGGGCAGATTAGAGGTATATGGGTGCCAGGCTGTGTCTGTCCTCAGGTTGGCGTGTGGATCCCTCAGTGACTCTTTAAGTCAGTCATCAAACCCTTCCCAACATGTCTATTGTCCTTGCATGACAATGTAACTGTTAAAAGCTGAGGTCAAAAATAAAAAGAGATAACATGAGAGCAGAAGGAGACTATTAAGATTGGAGGAGGGAAAGGAGTGTAATGAGGGGTAAAAATGATTAAAGTATGTTATATGCATGTTCAAATGTGACAAAGCAAAACTCTAAACAATATGCTCTAATGAGAGAGTGGGGGAGGAGACCAGGGGTCAAGACCTTGCCTTTTACTTCTCAGCTATAGAGACTCGGAACCCTTGATTGATTATCTGGAAAAGGGGGATGATGTCACGTGCGTGCATACAGCAGGGCCAGCTGAACTGAGCTCTTCGGGTTTTGTCCACTGGGGATACCGAGGTGGACAGTTAGGAATGTCAAGGAAAAACCAGGCTGAAGGCATGGCGGGGAGTGCAGGCTCAGTGTGATCAGGGTGACAGCACAAAGGAGTTAGGAACCCTTCCTGCTGGAGACGCAGAGGGCTGGGAGAGTTGTGCTGAGAGGGCAGCGCCAGATGCTTGTGCAGGTGGCTTCACCCAGAGTATGCTGGAGTGGGACTCTACTGGGCGGAAGGCACAGAGGGTGACCACGTGTACACCTTGTGCTGGAGGGAGACCCGGAGCAGGTAAGGAGCCGGAAGAGAGCTGGTCCAGAGCTGGCTCTTCCTGCTGTGTCTCTAACAAGCAGCAGAGGGCGCTCCTAGCCCAGACAAAGATTCCCCACCCTGCCCAGTCCCGGGGTTGTCAGGGAGGACCTTTGAAGACAGGCCATGCTCACTGCCCACCTTGTGCACGGAGACTCTCCTTATGGTGCCCCTGCTTGAGGGATCTCTGAGCCTTGCTCACCTCCCACAGCAGGGTGCTGACCGTCTACTACACTAGCCCCTGTGGGCTGTGACCGAGTCCAGCTTTTCCAAAGTCCTTCAATGCATCTGGCGCCTTGTAACCCCACTCCAACCCTGATGTCCCTCTGAGCTCTCAACCAGTCTGTCCCCCGGGTCTGCTCAGCCTCTCCGGAGGGTAACTTTATGCCCCCATCCGGGTCCCTCCCTCTGTAAGTATCGCCCTAGCCAGTTGTCACAGGTGCCAGGGTCATAAATGATCTTCACATCACAGTCGGGACACAGGCTCAGAGAGGTCAAGTGGTGCTAATGTAGCACAGCATATAAATGGCAGAGGTGGGATTTGAGCTCGGGCACTTGCGCAACTCAGAGGCAGAGCTCTTTGGTTCCAGCTGTGCTACCTCCCCGAAAGCCAGGTCCCCGTCTGCTGGTCCTACTTGCCTTTTCTTTCTCCTCCGTCTATCCAAGGTGCTCATGGGTCCATTCTGCAAGATTCGGGAATGAGATTTCCAAAGGCTGGAATCTCAGAATTCCTAGGGATTTTCAAATAGTAGAGTTGAAAAGCCTCCCGCTCTCTCTACTAGATGCCCGTCAGAGGGCAGTGAGGCTAGCCTTGCCCACGCTCCAGGGGCTGGACCCGCCTCAGGGTCAGGGGCCCTTTAACACAGCTCCATTTTAAGTTAAGTGCACCTTGGTCACCTGGGCTTTCTCCAAGGGCCACACCAGGGGCCCCTGACACTTGCAGACGGTGGCGCTGCTGCTGGCCTGCGCCCCTCCCGCCCGTCCCGTCACTCCTTTCAGTTGAGCTGGATGTGGAGTCACAGGGGCAGAGAGGAAAGTGGTCAGGGGCAGAGACACCTCGCTTGCCATCATCAGCAAGTGACTTTCCCGTCCCAGTCTCAGCTTCTTCATCCACGAAGTGTGGGTACCGGCAGCACCGAGCCCCGGAGCTGCTCAGGGTGACCAGACAACTGAGAAGAGTCCTTGGCGGATGCCTGGGTTTAATACATGCTGACTCCTCCTCATCTGTCTCAAACTCCCGGGGTGGGGGAGCTGAGGCTGGTAGGAAGCCGTCATTGGTTCCACGTCCTCTGCATGCAGGACGGCCAGAGCTGGGACCCAGGTGACCCTGGGGACAAACCGCAGCAGCTCCACGCCTGCTCTTTGGACCTTAGGTGTCAGTGTGGAAGCACATCTGGTGGAGGAAAAAGCAGAGGCCTTGGACAGCCAGACGTAGGTGCTGGCAGCTGCCACTGGGCGCCGCTCCATGTGGGGGGTCTGTGTCCCCGGAAAGCAAGCACACTTCAAGCTACCGCGTTGATTACAGACGGTGCCAGGGTGCATCCCGTGCTGCTTGGGGAAACTGAGGCCACGAGAAGGCCAGGGCTAGCCTGAAGTCAGCAGCCTGCTCACATCCTGAGGGTCTGGAAGGCCGGCTCTGCAGGCCACCGGGGGGCGAGAGGGCAGCGAAGGAACCCCAGGAGGAGGCTCCTGATGGTGACACCACGCCACCCACCCGCACAGGGCACAGGCTGGCACCATGGCCTCGTGCGCGGCCTGGACAAGCCCAGGAGGTACGCGATGGCCCCCCGGACCTCGGCTTGCTGCTGGGGTCCCAGGGCGGGGCTGGCGGGAGGCTCCGCCCCGCTCCTTCTGGCCCCGCCCCTCCAGGGCCCCGCCCCCTCGGCGCTGGGGCCGGCGGCGGCGCACGCTTCCTGCGGGCGCGGCCGCTGTGGGCGCGGAGCCGGAGCGAGGCGGAGCCGGCCGCGCTGCCGAGCCGAGCCGATCCGCGCTGCGCTTCGCGCACCGCCGCCGAGCAGCCGCCCGCGCCGGGAACAAAGGCCCCGCCGCCGCCGCCGCCGCCGCCATGAAGCCGGGGCCGCCGCACCGCTCCGGGGCCGCCCACGGGGCAGGCGCCGGGGCCGGGACCACGGCCGCGCCCGGGGCCCGCGGGCTGCTGCTGCCGCCGCTGCTGCTGCTGCTGCTGGCCGGGCGCGCCGCGGGGGTGAGTGCGGCGGGGCCCCCGAGACCCCGTCCTGCTCCCGGGACCCCTGCCGCGCCCCCTGCGGCCCCTACCCCGCCCCCCGCGCTGGCACCGGTGGGAGACCACCGCGCCGCCCACCCTTTGCGGGGCTAGTCGACCCTCCCTTTCGGGACCCCTCCCCCGAAGGAGGGAACTGGGGTACGGGTCGTGAGCTCCTCCCCATCCCCGCGCCCGGACGAAGCGGCTCCCTGGGGGCAGCGCGGGATCCTTGGCCCGGCGGAGGGGCGCGGGGGTGGTGCTGACGCTCGGCGGGGGGCGCCTGGCGCCGACAGGCGGGGTGTGCCGGCCGCGTCTCGTGGGTGTGCCCATACGCGGCCACTCGCGGGGCATCGCGGCCGAGGACCCTGCGTGGGGAGGGTGTGCACCTGGCTTCTCCCGGGGTCGCTTCCCTCCGAGTCGCATGCGGGGCTGTGGGGGCTCTCGGTGGAGAGGCAGAGGGTGATCCGGTGAAGGTGACCTGAGGGGAGAGGAGGGTGACCTAGTGTGTGCATGTGCTCCTGCCTCTCGAGGGCCTGGGCCAGGGGTGTGGGCTGCAAAGAACGTGCCCACCAGCTGCGTGGGTGCCACCACCCCCCCCCCTTGAGTGCTGTGTGAGGGTGACCCATTGTGCATGGCGGGTATCAGTGCGGGCTGGGCCACTGTGGCCACGGCCATGTGTGCGTGCAGGGGTGTGGGCTGTGAGCGGGAAAGACCTCTGGTGGGCGTGTGCTGGACTCGTGGGAGTGTGCGTGCAATGCACTGTTCCCCTGGGCACGGGGCAGGGACGTTGGAGGGGCCACGTGTGTGCAGTAGAGGTGCTGTGTGTGAGGTAGCCCCTGAATGTCTCTCTGAGTGGCCACAGTGGCTGTGGAGTTGAGCTGGGCTCTTCCATCCGGGGAATGGGAGGAAGGGGTGGGGGAACCACGATCCCGGCTTGAGGGGCCTGGGTCCCAGGGAGTTCCCTGTGGGCACCTGTCCAGACCCTGGCATGGGTGGCTGGGATTTCCAGGTCTGCCTCCTTAGTTGGTTCCAGGAGCGGAGCTGTTCCCCATCCCCCAGGCTGAAAAGGAGCTGGGCCTGTCGGGCAGTGCCAGCTGCCTACCCTGGCCCTGCCTGGCCCTTTTCTCTTAAAGCCAGAGTGGCCAGGAGGCAGAAGGACAAGCACCAGCTGGAGGTGTGGATGTGGGTATTAGGAGCCTGGTGGTCCCACCCTCAGCCTATCCTCCTCCAGATGGGCTGAGGGGAGGGGTCCCTGGGAAGGATAGAGACCCACCCATTCTACCAGCAGGGCTCACTTTTTCTGGAAATGCTTAAAACCAGTCTTGGAAATCACAGTCTTGGGTTCAAATCACTGGCCACCACCGCCTGTTCCTGATAAGATCTTGGGTATATGGTTCCACTCTTCTGAGCCTCGGTCTCCTGTCTGTGAGACGGGGCTAGTGACTCCCTCCTCAGAGATGTGCAGGCAGTGTTGGGTGGGGGAATGAATGGGAAAGGCCTCGTGGGCAGTGGAGCTGTGCAGCCCCAGCAAGTCACTGCCTGAGCCGGGCCACTGTCCTCTGTCCACAAAGCAAGGGTAGTAATTACCCCACTGTCACCATGAGGTTGTGACAGGAAGTAGACAGAACATTTAAGGGTTGGTGCACAGTAAGGTCTCAGCAAAACTGTGTGGCCCTGAGGGTGAGGAGGAGGCAGATCAAGCAGTTCCCCACCGCAGGGAAGGGCTGGGCTTTGGAGAGAGGGGAGGCTGGGGATGTGCCTTGTCCCTCTCTGGGCTGCCCGTCTTTCCAGGGCTCAGGCTGTGAGGAAAGACCTTAGCTTTCTGTGCTCTTGTGGCCTGGGAGGCCAAGAGTTGATGGTGGGGGCTGGTTGCCAGGGATGCCGTGTAGATGAGAGGCGATGCCCGCGTAGTGCACGCTGGGGCCCAGCCAGGTCCTCCAGGAGTGGCTTCTGTGGTGGGTCCTCTGAGGACATGGGGTGAGTGGCAGCTGGCTCAGGGCTGGGGTGGACAGAATGACCTTGGAGGGGTGTGGACTCCAGATGGGTACAGCAGGTCTCATTCATGCTGTGGATTGGCTTTTGATATGTGTATGTCTATCTGTGTGCCCTGGCATCTCCTTGGGGAATCCTGTTTCCTGAGAGATGAGGTGACTTCCTGAGGCACACCTGCCTTGAGGACCACCTTGGCTGCTACACCTGTTACTGACCAGTATGACTTGGAATGTGGGGATCCAAACAGTTTTAGCTTTGAAACATAGTCTTTTCAAAGTGAAGGTTTGGAGGAGATCTTAGGTGTTGCTTGGTCTTGTATGAATGCTTTCAGCAATGAGAGTCCACTAATTTGTGGTCATGTGACCTTGTGAAAGGTACATAACATCTCTGTCCTGTAGTTTCCACCTATGTGGAACAGGGTAGGTAGAGTGACAGGGGAGAGCTGTTGGCACAGGGCCCGACAAATGCTAAACGCTCAACAAATGTTGCTGTCTTGTTCTTCACCGAGCTGCCATTCCATGGTTGGGAAAGGGGGGTAGTGGGAGGCAGGTGAGGGGATGTGGGGGGATCAGCCAGGAGTGGTTCCTGCTCCTCCCCAGCCCCCTCTTTCAGGCATCCAGGACCCCCTGACTTTGCTTCTGCTGGCAACTCTGGTTGACTCTTACCCTTGGGTCCCCCCTATAAAAATGAAAAGTGCAGACCCCTGGGCTGTTCCAGGCCAGGCCCCAGGGTGAGCAGCATCCTGTCCTGCAGCCTCAGGCATCTTGGACAGACAGCCGATATCATTGTGTGAGTTGGGTAGGAGATCTCTCTGTGTCTCAGGATCCTCTTCTGAGTGACAGAGACAGTCACGGTGTCTGCTGGAGTGATGTGTGTGGAGGACATGAGCTTCTTGAGGAGCCTGGGCTCCCCTGAGACAGCCTTTTGGGGGAATCAGGAGGGCTTCCTGGAGCAGGAGGCCTTGGAGCTAAGCAGAGAGTGGACCCCTCATGCTCTGACCCATGGCCCTCCTCCCTGTCAGTGGGGGCCACACACTTGACTTACAGGGAGGTAACTGTCCTCAAGGTGGAGCCGGGTTTTGGACCTGGAGCCTGCCCAGTCTGGGGATTCAGTGTGGCTCTTGGGCCCCTGTTAGTGGTGAGAAGAGGTCTCTGCTGGAGAAAAAAACAGCATGGGGTTTGGAAAACAAGATCCTGGCTGGACTGGAATGTGACACCTTTGGGGCAAGGTACCCTTGGGGACTTGGGGCAACCTGGGTTAGCCCAGGAGTGAGTGAGGGGGAGAAGCTCTGGCCAGAAGCTGCCCTCCTGGGGCCTCCCTCCTACCCTCCCCTGGAGGGGACACCACACTGGGGCTGCCTGGGGCAGTGGGGGTCTGAGGTCTGGGGTAGGCAGGAGCCAGCTGAGGACAGGAGACTGTGAAATCTCCCCCCCAGCTTGGCAGGAGTGAGGGGGGTTGGAGGCTGCGCCATTCCCCTGAAGGCTCCATATCCAAATAGCCGCTACTCCCTAGAGCGTGCCCACTCAGCACTCCCTGGTTGTGGTATTTAGTCTGTCATGTCAAACGAAGTAGGAACTGAAGGAGGCATGAACCCCCATTTTACAGAGGAAACTGGTGCACAGAGAAATAAAGAGACTTGCTCGGAATCACCTAGCTACAGAGTGGTACAGCTGGATTGAGCCAGGTCCTGGCAGAGGTGGGGTTGCAGTCTGCGTTCCCTGCCTTCTTACTGTGCGATTCCACCTTGTGGGGGACTCCCTACCCCCAAAGTATGCCCATGTTTGCTATTCCTCTCTTCCCAGGCAGCTGCCCTATCTTCTTCTCCTTTAATTCTCTTGTAGTCTCAGAGTTGCCAGTGGGGGAGGGGACTGGCTTGCTGAGTAAGGACCCCTGCAGGGGCTGGAGGGGTGCTGTAAACTGAAGGGCTGTGGACAAAATCATGCGTGTGTGAGGGCATGTGTCAGGGTCTGTGGTCAGGCATGAGTGAGGGGAAGTGTCTGGAATCTCCAGATGAGAGGGGTCTACGGAGCCACCATTCAGTTGGTGCCACCTGAGTTGGGAACCAGGCCTGACTGGGCCTCCCCCTCCCCCTCGAGTGCTGGCCCACTTCACTTCAGGTTCCCTAGCCCTGCAGTGAGTGAGGCTGGGTGGAGGATGTGGCAGGGTCCCTAGTGGCAGGAGTGGTGTCACGTGCTATCCTGATAGATCAGGAGCTGCCAGGGGTGCACATTCCCTGAGCCCCAGGGACCCCTGGAGCCTGGCTGGGAATGAAATGATTCACAGGCTGAATGAGTGAAGGAATGGAGTTATCAGGAAGGAAGCCCAGGTATGGCGTGGTAGGGACAGTGAGGCTGGCGGGGGCCTGCTGGGTCCAAGGTGTGTGTCGTGGGCTGGGAGGCAGGGGGTGGGATCTGCGACAGGCCAGCCTGTTCTGTGAGCACCACCATTTCTGGCTGGGACAGGGATGGGCTCTGGGCTTCAGCCCAGCTTCTGGGAGCCCTGTGATTTTATGTCTGGGGGCAGGGAGACCAGAACTTGGCTCTTGCTGGGACCCCCAAGCCCCTTCCATCCCTTCCAGACCCCATGGGGGTGGGAGCAGAGTCTAGGCCGGTCTACACCACCTGGCCTGTCTTGCTGGCCCCTTCAGACCCAGTCCCTCACAATGTTACGACCTCCTGGGGACATCAGGCTGCCTCCTGGTAAACATGTTTTGACTGACACCCACCCCCTACCAGTTGCCTTGGCTCCAGCTTCCCAAGATTCCAGCAGGCTGGGTAGCCTTCACTTCCGGCCTCCTCCCTCCTCCGACCCAGGCCCTGGCCAGAGGGGCAGCCGTCCCCTCCCCCCAGCAGACTCGGTCTGAGAGCCAAACAGGAAGCTGTGATTACAGGGGGAGTCTGAGCGGCCAGGCAGAGGGCCCAGCTGTGGGGCTGTGGAGGTTGTGACCCTGACAAATGATCCAGCCCCTTTCCTACCTGGTCACTGAGGGTGGAGGGCCCGGAGCACCTATGCTGGCCTTTTTCACTGAGTAGAGAGGGTCCTACAGCACCCATGGCTGGAGCCCCACGGCTGGATCTGCGTCTGGGGACGGGGAGCCAATTAGCAAGTTTACCTAATGTCTCCGAGCCTCAGTTTCTCCTTTTTTATTTTTATTTTGAGACAGGGTCTGACTTTGTGGTTCAGGCTGGCCCTGAGCTTAGCCTCAAACTCACATCACAGCAGTCCTCCTGCCTCTGTCTCTCGAGTGCTGGGATTACAGGCGTGAGCCACCACGCCCGGCACTGTGGTATGTGGTACTGATTGCTGTGTGGCGTGAGTCTCCATGCCCAGTATTGTATGTGGTTACCTAGGGATTGAACCTGGGCCCTTGCACTTAAAGACAGGAGCTGGCACCACTGAGCTAAATTCCGGCCCCCAGTTTCCCCTTTTTAACATGGGGCCTCAGGGATGTTCAGTAACATGAAATAAAAAAGTAAATGGGCTAATAACTGGGGAGTGGACATGCCTGCGAGTGTGCTTTCTGGCTCTCATCTGCCCTGGCCTGGCTGTCCCTGTGCCATTCTTGGTCTTTGGGAACAGGTGGCAGGCTTTTCCTTCGGAGAGTGTGGGACCAAGTGCGGGTGTCGCGGATGGCCCACAGCGGAGCTCTGGGCTGGGACGGTGCTGAGCGTGAGGGCTGAGCTGGGTCGGAGGACACACTCCTCAGGGCCTGTGGTGCTGAGCTGTCAGTGAGCTGTTCTCCGAACACCTGCAGTCCAGGCTGGGGGCAGAGGGCTGGAGTTGCCGCTTCTCAGGTCCTTCCTGTCTTGGGGTTCCAGGGAGACCTAGTCGCTTGCAGCAGGAGCCCAGGCTTGGTGGCACTGAGGTGTCTGCTGTCGTCCACCAGGCCTGGCTGAGAGGGTGGTGCTGGAGTTGAAACGTGACTCAGAGGAGGCCCTTGGTGGTCAGCCCCCCACCCTGCAGCTGGTGGCCTGGCCTTGCCCCCCGGGCCAGGGCTGGTTCTGGAGCCCCAGGCCCCTGAGGCTTCTGGCCACACCCTTGGAAGCTCCCAGCCTTCCTGGCATTCAGAGGCAGATACGGAGATGTCAAGGCTCACACAGTCTGGAGGGCAGCACTGGTGTGCAGGGTCTCTGCTGTGTCTTCTCTCTGCCCATTGCTGGTCTTTTGGGGCTGGACAAGCCTGGGGACAGTAGACTGGAACATTTGTCCTTGGTCTGGGGTGGTCCAGTGGCTTCTGGCTGCCCCTGCAGTGTGGCTTTGCTCTGGGGTCAAACCGCCCAGCTCCCCAGCGCTTCCCACCCCCACCCGCACAGTCAGGTGGGCCCCCTCCATTCTGCCCTCTGTCCCCACCCACCAGCCCACACTTTAATGAGAGTAATTTAGAATCAATCACCAGCGGGATCTGGAAATCTAATTGCAGCAAACTGATTGCCAATTTCATTGCTGGCACCAGGGGGCTTCGGGTGCTCATTAGACCCCTCCTTGGCCAGCCTGGGGACCTTGGGGGGCTGGGGAGTGAGCAGGCAGGGCTCCAGGAGCAAGTGCTCTTGGAGCAGGGGTGGCTGTTGCTTTGGAGCCCTTGGTGTAGCGTGTACTTCCTGGTCCTCTCTCCAGGGCCTGGCTGCCTCTGTGGTGAGGTCTGCAGCTGTGCCCTTTTGGCTCCTGGCCTCAAGGTGCTCCTCATGCTGGGAGACTGCTCAGGGGGCAGGCACAGCAGCGGCCAGGACGCACCGAGTTCATGCTGAGTACCGGCTGGAGATCTCAGCGCATCACCCACCTCGCCCGTTAGTCCTCACCAGATCCTGTGGGATACGGGTGGTTTCCCCATTTTATGGACGGAGACCTGAGGCCAGCAGGTCAGGCAGCGTGCCGGAGGTGGGCGCGCTTCACAGTATCAGGGGCGGAGCAGAGCTCTTGCTGGCCAGACTCAACTCACTTGTGGTTCCCACAAATCCCTAATCGAGTTTCTGTCTCCGGGCCGTGTGGGTCTCTCCGGGCTGTGCTGGCTGCGGAGGTGTTTGCAGCAGGTGCGTGGTGCAGGGGGAAGCCCAACTCTGCCCTGGAAATGGAGTGAACTTGGCAGGCACTCCCTGACTCAGCCGGTGAGACGTGGCTGAGGTGGAGGAGGCCGGAGGGGAGAGCTAGTTAACTAGTTGGCAGTTAGTTAGAAGGCAGCTGCGGCTGGATGCTTACTCTTCCCAAGATTGTTACATGTCAGGGGTGAACCTGCCCCAGCTTGTCAAGTGATAACCTTTTCCCACATCTCCTACTTCCCTTTCTGCGAAGGGTTGAGGTGAGCCAGGTGCCTTCTAGGCTTCACATTTGAGGAACTATCAGCAAGCCCAGGCGCTGGGGTGCCTGGGCCTGACCTTGATGCCCAGTGTGTGTGGAAGGCAGGCCTGCCCCCTCCACGTGGTCTGTTCGGGCTTCCTCTTGGCCCAGGGTGGGAGGGGTCTCTTCCTTTGCCCGTCAAACTGAGCACCGCCTCCATTCAGACCCCTGATGCCTGACCAGTCAACTCCAGGCCGGCTGGAGCCTGGGCCTTGAGTCTGGCTTCCCTAGGCAGAGGAAGAAGCCTGGGGAGGGAGACCAGTGTTGTGCCCTCATCTCTATGCTGCTGCTAGTCACATGGGCCCATTTCCTGACACCCCTCTGTGGCTCCATTTCTGACCTCAGGCAGCTTCCAGTTAGGTGAGGGAAGGAGTCAAGGAAGTGACTGGTTGGTCCTGGCTCCATGGAGCAGGTGACCTTAGACCATGGTGGGTCGTGCGCATTGACAGGCAGCAGGACTACGGATGTGCCAAGATGCAGACACAGGGGCGGTTATGGTATGTGAGGGAGCTAAGGAGGGTTAAAGCAGCATCCCGGGCTGCAGGAGGGGGCGCTGTGGAGAGGGGAGTGCATCTCCTTTGGGGTGCGAGGGTTCCTGTGGTAGGGGTGCTCTTGCAGAGGAGTGTGTTGTTTTGCATATCTAGTAGCTGTTTGGTCAGTATTTCCTGCGGGTCTGCTCTGTCCCCAGGGCCTTCTGGGACAGAAGGGTTATAGCACTGATTTCCTCAGTGCATAAGGACCAAGAAGAAACGGAAGAAGCACAGAGAGGTGAAGCACTTTGTCAGAGGTCCCAAAGCTAATAGGTAGCTGAGGTGGGGTGGCCCCCTGGTTCTTGTGTAGGGCATAAGCCCTGCTCTCTGCCCCATCATGTATAGCAGACCTAACCCCGGCCTGGGCGCTCTTGGTTTCCATTTGTGTCTTCTTCTCCGCCATTTGTTTTCTGTCCATATGGAGTCTGGACCGAGGCCAGCCCAGGCCCAGGGAAGGTCGAGACTGGAGGTCATTACAGCGTGAGGGACCTTGGAAATACTCATCTACGTTGTCCATTGGAACTGAGGCCAGGTCATCAGTCTCCAGTCACAGTGTCTTCTGAGGTCTTGTTTGTCGGCCTTCTTGTCTTGCATCTGGAGAGGCTGAAGCTCAGGGAAGCGCAAGGTCTTGCCCACAGTCCTGCTGTCCCTCCTGCCCCCTCACACACAGCAAGTTGCAGGCTGAACTAGCACTAAAAGTCCCATCTCCTGAGCCCTGAGCTTGGGTATCCTCAGGTACCTGTGCTGTGTTTCTCTTGACCCTTCTCTGTTCTGCCCACAGAGCAGGCCCAGCTCCTCCTCCCTCCCTAGAAGCCTTCGCTGGCTGCCCCAGCTGTCCGTGGGCCTGATACAGTATGCAGACGCCTTCCCGTCTGTGTATTCCGGGCACCTCTCTGGCCTCACCCCTTTGTCTTTATATCCACAGGGCTCCCACCCAGTCCCCCGGCACAGAGCTACCGCTGTCTTTCATTTCTTCCTGCCTGCCTATGTGCTGTCCCTTCGCTGCAGCTCTTTCCCTCTTATCTGGCGGACTCCTACCCATCCCCTAGAGCCTGGTCTTGGTGTCCCTCTGCGTAACTTCTGAGCACAGTGGGCTCTCTTCTTTTCCTTCTTTCTAGATTCCCAGGCTGGGCACCTCTTCTAACCTGTTGGGATACTTTTCTCAGAGCTTTCTTCCTAGTATCTGGCTCCCCGCAGGGTTACCTTGTTACCTCCCAGGGGCCCTCCTTGGAGACACTGCTGAGCTCCTAATCCTCCATTATATCATCTCCCTGCTCAACCCTCACACACCTACTTTGTTTCATTTCTCCAAATTCTGACGTTGCTACATTGTTTCTTGTCCCTGCTTTCACACATCCCCAGGCTGTTTTATTTCTAGTTCTCCCCACTGTCACACCTTGTCCTTTCTCCTCAGCCCCCTGCTCGTGTGTCCCCAGGTTGGGAGTGGAGAAAAGTAGAGCAGGCTCGGGGTGCAGCCTTACAGTCTCAGTGGGCTGAGGAGGCGTGGGCTGGGCCCGGGAAGGGTCTGTCTGGCTGTGTGGACTCTCTCTTTCTGGAGGGGTCTCTCAGCTTTGGGGAGACCTGGTTCCACACAGCTCCTCTCCTGTCCCCCTCTTCCTCCCCAGTGCTCCCTCCTGCTGCCCCTCCTCCTGCTGCTTCCTCTTCTCTCACCCCAGGGGTCTCTGTCTCCCTGGCTTCGACTTAGTCGGGGTTGGGGGTCTCGAGGGCTGTGGCCTAGGGTGCCTCTTCTTTAGTTTCTCACCCTAGAAACCCCAACTTCTTCACCCCACCCACTCCCAGAGATGAAGCTTTGAGACAAAGAGCTGTAGGAGTCAGCTGGACTGTGCAGGACCTGAAGGTGGAGTGTGGCTGAGCTGCCACACTGAGGGGGCATCCACAGGGGAGGGTCCCCTTGGTGTCTCCTGGGAGCTGAGCCCACGCCCAGCTGAGTCCTGTCCTCATGTGAGTCTGAGGCTGAGTTCTGTCAGGACCCGGGCTGAGCGAGGGCTGGGCCATGTTGCACGCTCACGTGAGCAGGTGAGTTGCTAGGCTCCTGCTAAGTGTACGGGGCCCCCAGAGTCTGTGTAGGAGAGGGCATCTGTGGCCTGCGCGGGGCTCAGAAGTCCCGGCCACTGTCCCTCCTGCACTCAGCCGCAGGCCCCTCAGGGATCTGAAGGACCAGGAATATATGCGTCCTTAATCCCAGTTCTTAATCCCAGGTCTGGAGGGCCCAGGCCAGAAGGGCAGCTGGTCATCTGGCCTCCTCAGAGGTGATTAAGGCCTGGGCGGGGGTGCGGCAGCAGGACAGGGCTTTGTCTGCCTGGCTCCAGCCGCACACACCCCCAGCCCCAGCCAGCCATCGGGCCAGTGTAATTACAGACCTCGGGGTGCAGACGTGCTGGGAGGAGAGAAAGGGTGTGGTCATGTGTCCCAGAGGAAAGTGAGTTGGGGTGAGGGAGGTCAGGAGAGGGGGTCCTCCCTGCCCTGCCCCTGATGCTGACCCTGAGGGGCTCTTCAGACTGTACCACCCTCTTGCTTACTAGGAAGGATATTTCGGATAGAGTAAAAAAAAGAGGCCCAACTGGGAAATACTGAATTCAGGGCCCTGAGCAGAAGCAGTGGTCACCAGGGACAGGGTTGGGACGGGGACCTTCCACAGGGAGATGAGGCCTGAGCTGGCCATGGGAGGTGTTGACTCTTGGGTGCATGGGGACATTGTGGGCTGTCACCACAAAGGGAGTGCTGCTGGCATCTACAAGGCAGGGGCCATGGCTGCTGAATGCCATCATGCCTGAAGCACTCCTGCTGGGGAGTCATCTTGCCCGGGTGTTGGCAGGTGTGTGGGGTGAGGGGTTTTGAGGCTGCTCCTGGTGGTGGGTGGCTTTGAGGGGACTGTGCCTGGCATGCTGTGGGAGGGATTAGCCCCTACTCTACCCTGGGCACCCAGCTTATGCAGGTTGAGGACACACTCTGCCGCCAGCACCGCATGTTGGGTGAGTGTGCGTCTAAGGGACAGCTTTGGAAAAGGGTGACAAATGGGCGGTTTGAGCATCAGCCTCATGGGGTTCTGGTGGCTCTGGGCTTGTCAGATGGGTGACCTCAGCCAGTCCTGGTGCCTGTGTTGTTCTCTGTAACTGGTATGGTTCCCGTGGCATTCCAGGGAGTTGCATGGGTGGAGTGTTCGGGCCCGGGTCCCTCACACTGCAGTGCCCATGGCTGTTAAAAGATGGTGGGCATTGCCCCGTGGAGCTCGGGAAGAACCCAGTCCTGGCAGCAGCCCTCACTTGTGCTGCTTTGAACTTCGCTTTTTCCGCTAGTCCTTCTGAAAGCCTGTCTTCCGTGCAGCTTGCCCCCGGCCAGCCCATCTCAGACTTGCTCATTCTCCTGGGGCTGGGACTGGTGGGCAGCCTCCCCCACGGGGAAGGGGCCAGAAACCAGCGTGGGGTTGGTGTGTGTCACGTGTCAGAGGCTAGCCTCTCTGCGGGACTCTCACATATCTGTGAGGGCCTCCTAGTGGAGGGGTGGGCTGACCTTGTCCCTAGGAGGCAGGGCAGCCCCAGTGGCCTGGAGCTCAGGGGGAGACCCTGTGCTGTGGGCTGCGGGATGTGGCCACACAGGCCCCAGGCAGGTGAGTGTCGGGGAGAGGACGGCACTGGGTTTTCTGTCTCCTGGCACCCGTCTCTGGGCTGAGGGTCTTCGTGAAGCCCCTGGCCTCACCTTCTCTGGTCCTTGTGGCCCTTGCACAGCAGCCTGAGCCCTGATGTGGGAAGACACCTCCTCTGTTCTCCATGACAGTGGGGGAACCTGGCCAGGTGTGACAGAGGACTAAGGTTCTAGGCTTCACACCTGAGCCAGCCTGCGGGGTACAGGGCAAGAGAGGGCCCCAAGCACCTGCCAGACAAAGGCCGGGCAGCTCAGCCTAGGTCCGGCTCCCAGACAGACAGGCCTGCGTGCAGAGAATGAGAACGGAAACCAGCCCAGGGCTTGGCAGCTGCCAGCTGGCCTGGGTGGCAGCTGGTGCCTGGGAGCCAAGTAGAGGTGGGGCAAGGGTGAGGGGTGAGCCCAGGAGCCAGCACAGGGGGGTCTGTCCTCGAGGGTGCCCTGGACAGCCACAGGGGCACAGGGTAGATGGACTTGCCTTTGAGCCATCTGCCTCTCCCTGGCCAGGGACCAGCTTCATGTGGGCAGCCACGTGGGCAACCCCTGAGGGCTGCGGCTGGGAAGCAGGTCTGGGACAGGGATAGCAGCCAGCTCCTGTCTGGGGCACTGCCCTTCCTCTGGGCTCCCCTTGAGCCTCTGGGCTGAGCCCGGCCCTCAGTGGCCCCATCTGGCGAGATGCCTTTGACAAAGGCGGAGGAGGTGCCGCAGAGCTGGGCTTGTCCTCAGGGTCCGCAGAGTGAATGTTCTCCCATCCCTAGGGGAGCCCTGGGCTTGGTTACAAGGAGCATGGAGGTGGCGGGAGGGACCAAGCAGAGGGGTCGGCAGCAGAGGGAGCCGGGAGCAGTGGCAGGTCTGGGTTCGAGTCCAGGCTCGGCTGTGTGACCCTGGGCAAGTCTCTCCCTCTTTCTGAGCTGCAGTCTCCCGTCATTTCCTTTTCTTTGTCTTCTCTCCCGTTTCTCCAGGGCTGGGGATTGAATCCAGGGCCTTTGCACTGAGCTACATCCCCAGCTTTATGGAGACATAACTCACATTCCGCACGGTCCACCCATGGTTTTGCTTTCCATGACTCCAGTCACCCCCAGCTCAAAAATATTAAGTGGAAAGTTCCAGAAATAAACAATTCATAAAACTTAAATTATGCATCGTTCTGTGTAGTGATGAAATCTCAAGCTGTCCCGAGGTCCTGCTGGAGATGAGACTCGCCTGTGCTGTGAACGCCACCCGTTTACGAGTCGCTTAGTGGCATCTTGCTGTCTTGGTGCCTGTGTTCAAGGGACCCTGCTTGCTTAAGGATGGCCCCAAAGCCCAGAGCGGCGATGGGTGACGCAGAGTAGGTGCCAGGCAGAGGACACAGGAGGACAGTGGAACTCCAGTGCCACGTGGCAGGGCTGTGGGGCACGGCGGAAAGCATGAAGTGGACGTGGCTTGTGCCACGAGAGGTTTCAGGCACCCCCTGGGGTCTTGGAAGGCCTCCCTGTTGCACAGAGCGGGCTGCTGTAGTTCAGTGCTTTCTGATTTATTTATGGAGTTGCACAACCGTCACCGCTTTTAGAACATTTATATCACTCTGCCAAGAAACGCTGTACCTCTTAGCAGCCACCGTGTTCCTCCCCGGCTGTCCAGTCCCAGGCAGTCCCCCGTGTCTGTGTCTGTGTCTGTCTGTCTGAACACTGGATTCAAGTGGGAGAGTACAATGTGTGGTCTTCCGTGATGGATTTCTTTTACTTAGCACAGTGTATTTAAGGCTGCTTTACGATGCAGCAGGCATCAGGACTTCATTACTTTTTTTGCCGAATAATAAATATTGTATTGTACGGACATCCCTCCCACCTATTATCTGCCCAGTCTTCAACTGCTGGATGTTTGGTTAGGTTCAACTTTTTGGTTATTGTGGATAACGCTGTGCTTTCAAAAATTGTGGACATCTGTTGCCTTTTTTTTTTTGAAAATACACCTCGGGAGTAGAATGACTGAGTCACATGGGACTCTAGGTTTAACATTTTGAGGACCTGCCAGCCCCATGTGTGAAGCAGCCACACTGTCCTTGTTCCCGCCAGGGCCACACGAGGGTCGGGATTTCTCCGTGGCCTTGCCAGCTTGATGCTGCCTGACGCTGTGATCACGTCCGCTCTTGTATCTGTTCGTCCCTCAGGTATTTACAGAACGTGAGCACCGAGAGGGCAGAATGCTCCCTGCGCGGTGGGAGGAGGACGGATCCTTCGAGAGGTTGTTTTGAAGATTCATTGGCACAGGGCATAAAACACCCACTGGGCCTGGATGTAGGAGGCGCTCAGCTCTGGAGCTGGCAGCAGGATGCATGGCGCCCGAGAGCAGGGAGGGCAGCGGGAGGCTGAGTGAGGCCTGGTACTGTGGTCCTCCTGCCCAGTGGCTTGCGTCCTTGTCCCATTAACAGATGAGAGAGCTGACGGGTGTCATGTGGCTCACGGCATTTCATCCTCCCAGGCCCTCAAGTCAGTGCTGTTGCTATGATCAGGTGGTAGATCAGAGAGGTTGACTTCCTGGCCCAGAGTTTCACAGCTGCTGAAAGCTGGTTCTGGGATTTGGACCAAACTGGTTTATCTTCAGAGGTGCTGCTCAGGGTGAACCCCTCCTGTGCCCAGCGCGCAGCAGATGCCTCTGGGGGCCTTGCCAGCCCTTCCCACTTGTCACTGTGTCTGTGGTGGTGACCTGAGGCCTCCACGGCACAGGCCATCAGAGCGTGGCTTGTTCTGTCCTATGGAGGGGAACAGCCCAGAAGCTGGGGACAGGAGGTGTCCTACTGTGAGTTACGCTCTCTATGTAGTTATAAATAACAGCCAACAGGAGGGTGAGGGAAGCCATAGTCCAGCTCCTTGGAGCTCAGCTAGATGCTCGCACACTGAGCGTGTGCCCTGCCTGTGCCCGGGGAGCATGTTGCAGTGGGGCAGTCCCCTGGAATGGCTGCTGGGCGGGGTCTGCCTCCACTGACTCCAGCAGGGGCCGTGCCATTTCCCGGAGGCGACTGCCCCAGCCTGTGGGCACTTATGGCTGGTGTGGCTCCTGGAGCCGCTCACCTGGCTATAGGAGGTCCCTGAGGTCAGAGGAGGGCTCCTCAGCTCTGAGGGCTGATCCTGGGGGTGTTGGACCACATGTGGCACGGGGGTCTCTGTCAGGACCCCCAGCCCATCCCCACCACTAGCTCCCATGCCCACCTGCCTTGCACCCTCTTCTTACCTCTGCCCCTGGCTCCCGCTGTGGTGTGCTGACCTCTGACAGGCCACTTGGCCTTTGAGCGTAGGAGCAATGTGAGCCCAGGGCCTCAGCTCAGAGGGTAACTGAGTGCTGCTGCTCCCAGTCCGGGCCTGCTTGAAAAGTGGCTGGAACTGTAGGGTCCTGGGAGCCCGAATATCTGTGTACCTTTACATATGATTTGCATAGACATTTATAGCAAAGCATGCTGGCATCAGCTTCCATTTCTCCTGCCCCCTGCAGTCCGCTTTGCATCCCCTGGCTAGACTTCAGAGGGATCCGAGAGAACCGTCCTGACTGAAGTGCAGAGGGGCAGGGCTGGCCTGGCTCTCTTGGGGGGGAGGTGGGTGATGCGGTGACTTCGTCCTGATATTGACCAGACAAACAGTGATGGAGGCTGACTTTCCTGGGTCCTGGGGACAGAGACATGACCGTGTGGTCGCGGTCACTGCCCCCAGGAGATAGACATTGTACAAGGAAAGGAAGACATTAATTTCAGGCAGCAGTGAGCTGTGAGGGGCAACCCTGGTTCTGACAGCAGTGGGGTGTGTAGGGAGATGCTGGGGAGATCTGGTCCGGGGGAGAGGTGAGAAGAGGGTGCAAGGCAGGTGGGCACGGGAGCCCATGCTGGGGATGGGCTAGGAGTGCGGTCAGAGACCCCAGTGCCACGTGTGGTCCAACACGCCCAGGGCCAGCCCTCAGAGCTGAGGGGCCCTCCTCTGGCCTTGGGGAACCCCTGCAGCCAGGTGAGGGCCTCCAGGAGGTGAGCTTGGAGTGGGGAATGCTGTGGTGTCCTCACACCTGTTGTGTGCCCATCAGCTGCTGGGTGTATTATAGCTGGCATCGGGATGTCTTGGGGACCATCAGTCTCATCTCACAGGAGGGCAGACTGAGGCCCAGTGAGGTAGAGGACTGGCCCAGGCAGCAGCTGGGAGTCATGGGTGCTGGGTGGATCTGCTCACTTGCTCCGGGCCACCTGTCTGTCCGTCTGCGGTGCGGGGTAGAGAGGGGCGTGGATTCTGACAGCCCCATCTGGGGCGCATTCTGGAGGGGGAGACTGAGGAGACCAAGCATGGGCTCCTCTGTAGCCTTTGCTTCCCTGTTCAATGTCCAGGCATGGGGGCCAGCTGATCCTGGGTCTAAGTCCTGGCCCTACTGCTGTGTAACTTGGGGTTAGTTGCGTCTGCACTCTGAACTCAGTTTGCCCATCTGTGATATGGGAATGTGAAGGTCTGCTGGTGTGCAGAGGAGCAGGGGATGAGCACGTAGAGTCCCTTGACCATTTCCTTGAGGAGGGCAGGTTGGTCCAGGCCTCCTCCAGATAAATGGGCGGCAGGATGAGCTGTGTTACAGACTGGGGCCCCCGTGCACCTCCCCCCCCCCAAGGTTCAGGAGTGGACACAGGATTTGATGGGATCCCTGGTGGTGTAAGAGTGTCAGTCCCATCTGTATGTGAGGCCAGTGGTTCTGGCTTCCTGGGTGGCCCAGGGGCTCAGTGGATCTGGTGGGAGGAGCATGGCTGATGGGAGATATGGAGCCCATAGCAAAGGATTCGCTCATCTGGGTCGGGGCCAGGGGAGGGGGTGTGTGGGAGACAGGCAGGCCTGCAGAGGGGTCGCAGGAGTCATGAGAGCAGGTGGAGGTCTCTAAGGACTGGCAGGGTGCTTGGTGCACAGCCGGTGCCCATAAGTGCCAGCTGTGCCGATGATCACATGGGTGCTGCTGGGGCCAGGTGTCCTTGCGGGCAGGAGCGTGGGTTTCCAGAGCCTCTCTGTGGAAGGACGGGGGAGGGGCTCGGAGAGGGCCCTCCGTGGGGGTCCTGCTCTCCCACAAGCCTGGGGATGGGACTCAATGGGCAGTGTCAGTGACCCTAGAGGGTGATATGAGATGCAGGTGGCTGCGACAGGTGGAAAAGTGACAGAGGCATCCTGGTAGGGAGGGGCCTGGATTTCCCAGGGCCAGGTGACGCCCTCTGCCCCAGTAGGTGGGGACTTATCTGGGAGGGGTAGCCGGGAACTGGGCTGGTAGGAGAAGGCAGTCAGGCGGGCTTCTGCCCTGGATGCCCTCCAAGTGGAGACCAGCCAGGGCAGTGGCGGTGCGGTAGCGGCCCTGCCAGCCAGCCTGCCCTCGGGGAGACACGGCCTGCCAGCTCCTTGGAGGCACTGCGTCCTTCCGTCCCTGCTCCCTGCTTTTCATGCACTGGAGGGCCACAGCCTGGCAGCATTCTGGCTGGGGACCTTTGGGAGCAGAGCACGCCAGAGGAGTGTGCTTTTTCCAATCCCGAAAGTGCTCTGAGTCTGGCGTGGAAGATTTGGAAGCTCCCGTCCCCTGTGACCTCCCCACCTGGAGAAGCTCCTGGAACCTTCCATAGTCTGGGAGGGGAAATTCACATTGGTAGTGAGTTTATTATAACAGGAGCAGGTTCCACATGCGTTTTGTAACCTACTTTTTAAGCCTAACGGTGATAACAGCATTAACAGCCAGCACTCCAGTGCGGGCGTGCCCAGCCTCCTCGGGGCAGCTTGGCAGCTCGGGCAGTTCGCCAGGTGGCTATCACTATCTTTGTTTAACAGGCACAGCAGGCTGGGAGATGAGGTGCGGTCCAGGGCCGTCGGCACTGAGGGATCCAGCGTCTGGCAAGCCCTCAGCAGCCCAGCTGTACTGCCCTTCCCCATATTCTTAATTATCCTTTGGTACAAGTTAAAAAAATAAAACCTTCTGTGATGCATTCAGACTTTTTTAGGGACCCAATTAGTGTGGATTTGGGTGAATACACTTGTTGACAGCGGCATGCCACCCCCACGTCGAGGCTGTGCCCCGCTCATTTAACTAGTCCTGTGTTGTGTGTGTGGGGGGGTAGCGCGGTCCCCCTTTTCCCTCTTGTAGTGACAGTGCCCCTGCTTTCCTTGACTGGCCTGGCTTTCAGCAAGCTTGGACTGTCAGGATCAGAAAGCTCTGCTTAGGTGGCCAGGCGTGAGCTGTCATGGGGCACATGTGCTTCCTGAGCCTGGTGCCACCTGCTCTGTTGATATTATGGTGTGTGGAGGCGGCTCAGGAGGATGTTGGGAGCCTGGAGCAGGCGGTGGGGAGAGGCTGGAGCTGAGTGGAGATCTGGGCAGGGAGGAGCTCTGATCCGCTGCAGGACTTCCTTGGCGGAGAAGCTGTCTGGGCCGTGATGGCCCAGAGGGGGCGCTGCCCTCGAGTCTGAAGGGAGGTGAGGGAGGGCGTGGCAGCCAGTCAGGGTGAGTGTCTGGCCTTGCTGGGGAGGAGGGCTCTCCATTGCTCTCCTGCCCTCCAGCCCCACATGGCCAGCAGTAAGTGGGTGTGGGCGGTGCTGAGTTCCCAGCCAGGGCAGCTGTGGCCCAGTGGGGGTGGGGACCGAGGCGTCCCCCTCCCCAGTCCAGGCCAGGCCATCCATTGTGCAGCCCCTTGGCTGTCCTGCTGCCCAGAGCCTGGCCCCGGCCCACATTCCTGCGGGGACGCTCCGGGTCTCCGGGGTGGAGCTGGTGAGCGTGAGGGGCACTGAGTTCTCACAGGACTGAAGGCCTTTTGGGGAAGAGTCTGCAGGGATCCAGCGGCTCTGTCGCAACCTTCCTCGACCCGTCCTGCCTCCCGGACCTGGTCACTGTCACTGTGTGTCTTTGGATAGATTGCTTTGCCTCTCTGAATGTTGGTTGGTAGCTTCATTCCCAACCACTTGCCTCTCTTCTCCGGGTGGGATAATGCAAGGCCTTTCCTCTTTGTGCCTCAGGTTTCCTATTTGCTGCAGGAAGAGTGGATCACTTAGTGACCTCTCAGGCCGGGGTCAGCCTTAAGGTTGTGGGCTGCTGTAGGAACCGTACAGTGGGAAAACTGCGCACGTATCCTGCAGAGCTCAGGCTGTGCACTTGTCGAACACTGTCTTCCTTGAGTCTCGAGGTAGTTCTATGAAGGCTGTTATTTTTGTTCCCCAGTTAAAGAAACAGGGTTAGAGAGGTCAAACAACTTGCCCGGAGTCACCCAGCAAGTAAGCAGAGCTGAACTTGAACCCAAGACCATCTGAACCTTAGGTCCCTGCTCATGTCACATCCAGGCACTGGGAGGGCGGAGCCTGCGTCTGGCTGGTTAGGGGAAGGAGGCCCAGGCCCAGCTAATTACTCTTGATTGTGCTCTTTGCTTTTACAGCATGATTTGTGCGGCTCAGGGTGCGGGCTCGGCCCCTGCCAGCTGACCTGATTTGTGTGTCTGTCTGCCTCCGTGGCTCGCTCTCCCCCTCTCCCAGTGGCTGCTTTTCTCAGCACTCTCCCCTGCTGTGTGGCCCTGGCACTGCCACTCAGGCTCTCTGGGCATTAATAATCCCAGCTACATTTACTCTCTCACCAGGATGTTGAGGTTTAAATGAGATAAAGTTTCCAGAGATGGTCATGGCACTCTGAGCATGCAACTAAAAATAACCTTGGCTATGTTATTTTACGCTGCTTTCGCTTGCTTTAGGGCCTGCGTTTGTTGCCTGTGTGATCTTAATCCTCTCAGCAGCACTGAGAGTGGCCTCCTCTTTTATTCTTTCCATTTTACAGAGAACACAATTGAGATGCGGATAGTGAGGGGAAAAATGGAGACTCTGGGTTTGCCTCTGTGGCCTCCTGTGTGGACAGCTCGGGGTGGGCAGGGCAAGGCTGTGGGGGCTGGGCATGAAAAACCCCAGACTTTTTGGGCAGGCTTGCAAGGGCTGGGGGTGAGGGAGATGGCCTGGCTCTCTGGAGCGTGTCCCCTGTCCTCAGCATGGGTGATGAATGGCTGTGGAAGAGCTGGGACTTGCCTGTCTTCTCGCTGATCGGGATGTCACCCACCCAGGCCTGGCTGTGTCCAGGGAGGGACGGCAGCCCAGAGGCGACCAGCCAGCTCCCTTGTGGCTCTGACACTGTGGGAGAGAGAAGAAAGGTGTGCGGGGTGGTAAGCAGGGGCCTGCTGGTCACTGCTGGAGCTGGCTGTCTTGGGCTGGAAGCCTGAGGGGTTCTGTGGGTTCTTCTACAGTCAGCTCCTGCAGGGGGTGTCAGTCTGTTGGGTAGGATACCACATCCACCTGGTAATATACCTGTGCGCTTGTGTATTCCTGAGAGGTGTCAGTGTGTGTACCTGGTAAGGCGAGGTCTATTCAGGGACATGGCCACCAAGCAGGTGGCAGTAGGGTGGGGCTGGCAGCTCTCTGTGTGTGTAGTGTGCGCCTGAGCAGGCAGCTCGACATGGGGTGGTGTGGGTGGCTGTGGGGAGTGGGGCTGTGGTCACAGGCGTAGGAATCCTGGCCCAGGAGAGCAGTGGGTCTGGGTGGCCTCAAAGCACTTGGAACTGGGTGTTAAAGACCAAGGATCCCCCAACCCAGCCTCAGATCTGCACCTGTGGGTGGGAATCCAGGGGCGGCACTCCTAGTGCCTGACAGCAGGCCCTCTGTGGGACAGCCAGAGTGTACTAGAACTTGGACCTCCACGGCTCCCTGGGCCCTGATGCTCAGATCCCAGAGTCCCACCTGGATCCTCTGCTGGGGGTTTTCCTGGGGTTGGTGGTGGAGGGGAACAGGAGGTGTGTGTGTGTGTGTGTGTGTGTGTGTGTGGGCACGTGTGCATGCACGCACACGTGCATGCAGCTCAAGGTATAGCAGATGGGAGGTGTCTTGGGGTATATTCCCAATAAGCATGGGTGGATGTACATATTGGGGTTGGCAAACACTGTAAATTGTGTGGTGTGTCCATGTGTGGAAGAATGTGTGTCTGTTGGGATGTGCGGTGCATGCATGAGGATGTTGGGCCTTACGGTCTGTCATTCACTTTGTGTGTGTGCTGGGGGTGTGTGCACCACCCTTCGAGGTGGGAAGGAAATGAGTTTACATGGAGGGTCACAGTATGGGTCCAGGGGAAGCCAGCAGCATTTGGATTTGGTTCTTCTTTAAGGGAATAGCATGGATAATTATGCATATTATGCATGAAATTATGCAAACGTGGAGGTTGTTTAGGGGTCAGAGGCTGTTTGTCACCCTCCCCCAGAGGCTGTTTGTCACCCTCCCCCTCTGGTGCCATGTGACTTTTAAGGCATTCCCTGCTGCCTGTGAGGCTATTTCCCTTCCCTGTCCCCTGGCGCTCCACAAGGACCTGTGCCGCACAAGCCCTGGGTGTCGAGTGTTGAGTCCCCCCAGCCACCCTCTCCACCTCATCTGGGGGCTGGTTATTATGCAGAGAGAATGTTCTTTTGGATGCGGGCTTGGAAAATCACTGAGGTGGCCCTTTCCCTAGCCTTGTCTGATCAGCAGGAGGCTAAATTAAGATGTGAGAGCTTTTCTGCTTTGACTCGGGGCCGCCTTGCCCTTCCTCTGCCCCTTCCCTGCCCTGTGCTCCTCTCCCCTACAGCCTCCCTCGGTCCCCCCTCCATCCCTTCCTCTCCCCTCCTCTCCCCCTCCAGGATCTCCCTCTCTGGCACCCCCCATCTCTGTGGGGAGCTGCAGCTCCAGGTCCTTAGCATGGAGGAGATGGTCGTCATGGTAACGGTTGTCATGTCAATGGCTACTGAGCTAGGGATGAATAGTATCTAGGTGAGAGCTACCTGAGTGGAGGCTGATGGATTCGCAGGAGGCTTGATGCTTGTCTCTGAGCCTCAGAGCTGCACAGCACCCCTCCAGCCGGTTTTCTCTCTTGTGGTAGTGTGTGCACCCAAAGGCACGCTGACACACTGCCTGCCGTGCGGCCTGTAGGTGAGTGTGTCGGCCTATGTCTGTGTGTTCTCTGTCTCCGCGTGTGTCATTTCCAGGCCTCTGTGCTTTGGGAGGTCGGGAACTCTGGTTTTGTGCAGCTCTTCCCCGGCTCAGGTGTTGGCTACTGCGTGGCACTCATCACCATGGAAACTTGACTCCCAATTTGGCTCCCACAATTACCCTTGTTTTGGGTCCCAGGAACCACAGACCTCTCCAGATCCTCCCTCTCCGGTGTTGGCCTCCCAGTCACTGCCCGGCTGCCCGAGGCTGCCTGAGAAAATGGAGATGGCCTTGCCCTGTGGTACAGGGCCCCAGGGGACTCTGGCTTGTGCCCCGGGGATTTGCGTCTCTGCATGGAGAAGGGAGCAGCAGAAGCTGGGCAGTGGCAGCTCTGCACTCCGGGAATGTCTAAAAGGAGGGGGACCCTGCAATTAGTCATGGGAACAATTACGCTAATTGTTCCCCTCCATGACTCACTGGTAGAAAGTAAATACTGATTAATTCATTACTTCGTGATGCACGTGTGTGTGTGTGTGGGGGGGGTAAGGGGCATCTCCTGGCTCCCTGCCCTGGCTGGGCGGTGCAGGGCTTAGAGCAGGTGGTTGAGGCAGAGGCAGGAAGCCAGACTGAGGTCTGCTTCTGGCACTGGATGCAGCCCGGAAAGGGACCTGTTGGCGGCAGGAGTGTGAGAGGCTGACCTGAGATGCCGACCCAGCCCCTCTCCTGCTTGTAGACCTTTCACAGCTCCCTTTCCCAGTCAGACTTCACAGATGCTCTGGCACTGAGACGTGTTGGACCCCTGCATTCAGCTCTCACAGAACTCTGACAGGCAGTGACCAGTATCTAAGAGAAAAATCTGCAAAACCCTAAAACCTTTCTGTGGTTGGGCCCCTGCTCCAGCCTCTAGCTTCAACTCCACCCTGAACAAATATGTCCTCAAACTAGTCTGTGCCGTACACCTTGCTAGACACGGGCACATGTTGCTTCATCCAGGGTCTAGTTCAGCAGGGATGCGTGCAGCCGCTGGCTGTGTGAGCCCCGTGCGGAGTGGCCGGGAGAGATGGTGTGAACGGGGCCCCCAGGTTCTCTGAAAGCTCAAAGTAGGAGGCTTCTCAGAAGTGACGTGGGACCGAAGCTGCAGCCAATTTGAGGATGAAGAGATGGGGCAGCGATGAAGGAGGTGTGCAGCAGGGTGGGACCAGAGGGCTGGGGAGTCTGGGGGCATGCAGGGCCATTCTCGAGGGCAGCGGTGGCACTTCTTCCCTCCAGAGTCTTTGCTTTCTCTTTCTGCCACTTGAGCTGCTTTCCATTCCTGTTTTCAGTGTTTCAGACCCAAATGGCACCTCCTCGCCTTTCAAGTCTCAGTGCCAGGAGGAGTCTGACTTCCCTCTGAGCTCTTGGGGTACAACACTGGGACCAGATAGAGCTGCAAGCAAAGCCCCTCTGAGCCCCTCAGGGTCTGCGCTCCTGCGTGGAGGTCCTTAACTCTGGGCCTGGCCCTAGCATTGCAGGAAGGGGAAGGGAGAAGGTGGAGGTAGTGTGTAGGCCCTGTGCTCGTTCTGGGCTGTGGGGAGCTGGTGGAGGGAGCCGTCCCATAGCCATGCTGTAGCCTCTTTTCCTGTCCCCTTCTGCCTCCCGTGAGCCCTGAACCTCCCCCACTATGTCTGCCTGATAGTACTCAGTGCCCTGCCTTTGGACATCTGTGGTGCCATGTAAGGCACCCTGCAGAGGCTGAATCTCATATGTCCTCTGCTCCCTCTTCATTTGTGCTTCGGGCTGGTGCCCTTTGTATCTCGACCTTGTCTGAAGGACTCTGTGGCATCTTGCCTGCATTGGGGTCTTGTCAGTGGACTTAGGACACTGGAAAAATGGCACTGCCTGTGAGTTAGTGTGTGGCACATGTGCAGCTCGACAAGGCAGGTGCTCTTCACTTACTTTCCAATTGAGTAAACTGAGGCACAAAGGGATGAGATCACCTGCTCTAGGTCCCACATTTAGTAATCAAAGGAACTGGGTCTCAGACTCACTTCTGGCTGAAACCAGTTCCACAGCTTATTGATTCTACAAGGGATGGAGGAGCAACCAGGAGCCCCGGTGAGGGTTCAGGCAGGAGGTGGGGCCGCCACCCTGTCGCCCACTTGGATGCTGCTTGGCCTGCCACGTCCCAACACCCTCTGGGTGTGTCCAGGCTGCTGGCTTGGGTGGTGAGGCCTGTGGTCGTCCTGCCTTTCCAGGCTCAGCGCTGGCGCAGTGAGAACTTTGAGAGGCCTGTGGACCTGGAGGGCTCCGGGGATGATGACGCCTTTCCCGACGATGAGCTGGATGACCTCTACTCAGGGTCAGGCTCCGGCTGTAAGTAGCTCCCCTGTCCCTGCCTGTAATGACCAGTGTGCTTCGGGGAGGACCCCGAAGGGGCCCTAATGACCCCTGGGAGGTCCCGCAGCCCTGTCATGGTGCAGACGTCAGGCTGGGCTGTCTTGTGGGCTGCACGGGGCAGAGCATCCTCCATGAGGCAGTGCCTCCGTGGCACTGATCCAGGCCAGAAGGGCCTCGTGTCCTCTACCAGCCCCTCTCTGCTCATCTCATTTCCCTCCAAGTTCCTTTGCTTATCCTGCTGGCTCGGCCAGTCCCCCTGTGAGGAGGGTCCATTCTCCCTCTTGCTCTCTGCCCAGGCCTCTGGGGGCCCCTTGCTGCCTCAGGCTGACACTTCCCGAGTGCCACGCCTCTGCTCCTTCTAACCCGGAGCGAGGTTCGCAGCCAGTAGCACCTGCGTTGCTGCTGCCTGGACTCGGGCTGACAGGAGCTGCAGGCTAGTGGGCGGGAATGAGGTGCAAGCTCCCTGGAGAATGTTCGGCGAGTGGCTGTGACTCCTCCTTTCCCTCATGTTTTCCTGGAAGTTGGGTGGGGTGGGGTGGGGTGGGGTGGGGGTGGGGATCACCAGGCTGCTGCTTACCCGGGACCATCATCCCCTTGCGTTACCCAGCTCCCTAGCTTTCTCCCTCTCCCTGCCCCTTCAGACTTTGAGCAGGAGTCGGGCATCGAGACGGCCATGCGGTTCAGCCCTGAAGTGGCCCTGGCCGTGTCCACCACACCTGCAGTGCTGCCCACCACAGACATCCAGCCCGTGGGCACCCCATTTGAAGAGCTTCCTTCTGAGCATCCTACTCCAGAGCCAGTCACCAGTCCCCCAGTGGTGACAGAGGTTCCAGAAGAGCCCAGCCAGAGAGCCACTGCGATCTCCACCACCATGGCAACCACCGCTGCCACCACAGGGGCTCCGACCACGGCCACAGCACCTGCCACCGTGGCCACTGCTGCCCCCAGCACCCATGCGGAGCCTCCTTCCACGGCCACCACTGCTGTCGTAAGGACCACTGGCATACAGAGGCTTCTGCCTCTTCCACTGAGCACGGCCGCCACAGCCCAGGCCACCACGCCTGAGGCTCCCTTGCCTCCCACCACAGTGGCCATCTTGGACACGGAGGCTCCAACACTCAGGCTGGCCAGCACTGCTACCTCCAGGCCAAGGGCCCTTCCCAGACCAGCCACCACCCAAGAGCCTGATGTCCCTGAGAAGAGCACCTTGCCCCTGGGGACCACGGCCCCGGGGCCCACGGAAGTGGCTCAGGTGAGGATGGGGAGAGGCTGGGGTACAAGGGGCTGTGGGGCCTGGGCAGGGAGAGGGCCGGGAGGTGCTGGAGATGGGCAGCAGGGCCGATGGCGCAGAGGGCACGTGCCAGCAAACCAGGGTTGGGTGCAAGTCACAGGATGGGGACAGAGATGGGGCTGGAGGGCAGAGTGGGACTGGAAGCTAGGGGCCGGCTCAGATACTGGCCCGTGATGGGTGGGGGGGATAGGATTGTGGGCGTGGGCTGGTGGGTACTCGGGTGTGTGGGGTGCCATGAGGGGAGCCAGAGCCGTGTGTCTGGGTAGAGAGCACAGACGTGGGCGCTGGCGGTCTACCTTGTGTCTTGCTGCCAGTTTTTAGCTGTGAAGCTTCAGGCTGGTGCTGACCCTTCCACAGACTAAATGCTCAGCCACGGTCATGTCCTCACTGTTGCTGTGACTGCTGCTGGCTGGAGGTGACTCAGTGCTGAGTGGTGGGGATGACCCCTGAGCTTCCTTGCAGGGGAGCCTGTCCCTGGGTCGGCTGAGCTCAGGCTTCTCTTGGGTCCCACACTCACCTCTGGGGCACCGTGATCGGCTCCTCTCCCAGAGCAGAGGATGGGACCCTGAGCGGGTGGCTCCTGGGTGGGGCAGTCGGTGGGCGTGGGCATGTATGTGGGGTAAGGGGCAGGAAGGGCTGGTGGGGAGCGAGGGGAGAGGAGGAGGAAGAGCACTCGGGTGGAAGGGACTGGTCCCTGTGGCTGCACTGGGCGTAGAGGACCCATGGGGCCGTGGGCAGAGCTTCCTGCAGTCAGCGTCTGTCCCTGCAGGACCAGGCCCTGCGCTGGGTTCCTCCGAGCAGCCGGGGCAGCCTGGTGCTTCGTGGAGGTTTGGTCCAGCAGAAGCGACCGTGGTGAGGCCTGGAGCCGGCACACAGGCTGCACGTGCTCCCCAGTACGCTGCCTCCACCGCAGCCACACCCCTGCCTCAATGGCTGCCAGAGCCCCTGCTGTTCTCTCGGGAGTCCCCACACTGGTCCTGCCTCCACATGGAGGGTGAAACCAGGGCTTATCACTGGGCTCTTGGACTGATGGTAGGACTTTCCTCTGGGGTCTCTGCTCAGGGCCAGCCCCAAGTACATAGCAGTGGCACCCAGGGTCTTGCCAAGTTGCCTGGGCTTGGCTCAAGTTTGCAGTCTCCTGCCTCAGCCTCTTGGAGTGCTGGGATGATAGGCATGCATCACTGTGCCTGGCTGATGGGTCTAGGTTTTAGCTGTGTTTCTGCTTATTAATTGTGTACCCTTGGGAAGTTGCTCTGAGCTTGCTTCTTGCTCTGTAAATTTGGAGGTAATGTTTTCTGCCTCTTGGGGGTGGAGTTTTGTAGTGTGCTATTCACCAGGGTGGGGGGCGGGGGGGGGAGTGTCCAGCAAGGGCATCAACACCCTGAGGGATGGAGTGTGTGGCTGTCTGCGGTGCTTGGCCTTGACCCCTGCACCCCCACCCCATCTCTACAGACCCCAACTCCGGAGTCCCTCCTGACCACGGTCCAGGATGAGCCGGAGGTGCCAGTGACTGGGGGACCCAGTGGGGACTTTGAGCTGCCGGAGGAGGAGACCACACAGCCAGACACAGCCAATGAGGTGGTGGCTGTAGGAGGCGCTGCAGCCAAGCCATCACCTCCGCCGGGAACACTGCCCAAAGGTGCCCATCCTGGCCCTGGCCTCCTGGACAATGCGATCGACTCAGGCAGCTCGGCTGCTCAGCTGCCCCAGAAGAGCATCCTGGAGCGGAAGGAGGTGCTCGTAGGTGAGGATGTGCTCTCTGAGGGAGGGCGGGGAGAAGCCCATCTTGCTGTTTCTTGGGACAGGGAAGGGTGGCCAGGGCATGGCTTCTGGGAGCCAGATCGGAAAGGACAGCTGAGGACTCCACTCTGCTGTCTGGTCCCTCTGCTACCTTCTCATCTTGAGAACTTTCCTTGGTGCCTTCCACTACCCTCAGGACTCCGACTTACCCTACTTTCCCTGGTTGACCCCACAGCACTAATCTCTGACCTCTCCTTTGGCTTGTTGCTCCTTCACCCTTGACCCCAGGCCCTGTGCACCTGCCCTGGAAGAGAGCCTTGGGACCGGTGGTCCACGTCCCAGCCCTTTCTGAGGAGTTGTGTCACCTCTACCGCTTCCTCTCCCCAGGCGCACCTGGTCGGTGCTGTGTGCACCTCCATTCGGAAGTCTGCCTTCCAGATCAGGGAAGGCAGCTGAGTTTCCTTTCCTAGCACTTATCTCGTAGAGGAGCACTTTAGGGGAGGCTGGCGTCCTCCGTCTGATGCAGACCACTGGGCAGGAGTGCATGGTGGCTGGGTCCCTGTCTGCAGTGGCCCGTATTCTCTTTCATTTCATCCTGCTGATTTAGGACTCCCGGTCCTAGGCCCCACCCTCAGTTCCTTGACCTTCCATCCACCTCAGGACCCTGACCTTTGCTCTCTTCTTCCACAGCTGTGATTGTGGGCGGGGTGGTGGGTGCCCTCTTTGCTGCCTTCCTGGTCACACTGCTCGTCTACCGAATGAAGAAGAAGGACGAAGGCAGCTACACCCTGGAGGAGCCCAAGCAGGCGAGTGTCACATACCAGAAGCCTGACAAGCAGGAGGAGTTCTACGCCTAGCGGAGCCTCAGTGCCTCCCTGCAGCCTCAGCTGCCCTCACCCAGTCCTAGCCCAGCCTCACTGGCCCGGGTCTGGACCTGGGCCTGGCCCAGTTCTTCTCTGCCCTCCCTCCATGGCCTGCCCGGGCTGCCAGCCTCGCCTATTGCCCCAAGGGATGGGGTGCCGCCATCTACCCCAGACTGTGTCCTTATGAGCTCATCTCTTGTCTCTCACCAGCCTGGGGCTTCAGGACCTTATGTCAGCTGGACAGGAGGAGGGAGCTCCTGATTGGCTGGTGGGAGAAGGGGAAGGGGTGGGGCCTGAGATGGCCTGAGCCTCTGTGAAATCCCAAAGGGCTGGCTTTGTCTTCTTCCTGGGTCAGAGAGACCCTCAGACTGGCTTCCGGGACCAACACCTGCGAACTCGGCCCTTGAAATCATCTAGACTCTGCATCCTCACTCCTGTCACAGGGCCTCTCTCTGCCTGGGGCAGAGGGTGTCCTTTGTCACCAGCCTGTTTTGTCCTGGCCTCCCAGGGATGGTGGGACCATTCTCCCTCTCCTCTGCCCTGTGCACATGGGCCCCAAGCTTCCTTTCCCCTTCCCCAAGGACCCGGCTTCCTGAGAGTGCAAAAGCAGCCACTGGTGAGGATGGCCACCTGACGTCCCTCCTGTGAGTGGACTGTACAGTGACACCACCACCCACTGTGTTATATACATTGTCACTTGGCTACACCCAAGACAAAATGGAGCAGTGCTAACCCCCCAGCCCATCCACACATGTGACAGAGACATCTTCTAAAGATGTGTGCTGTCATGCATTGCTTGGCCAGCCCTCCAGACACCTCTGCGGTGCAGCCCTCTGGTCAGTCCCCTGGATGGTGATGTGTGGCCTTCCTCTGATCTCTCTTCACACACTGGCATCACACACATCAAATTGAGCTCTTTTGGGCTCACTGGACAAGGCAGAGTTACGTAGGAACAGTCAGCCCATATTGGGTCTCTGTCGCCCTGTTGTACTTGGTCCCACATTAAGGTTCCCACACCAGCCTCCGTCCCAGCCCCTGTCAGACACGGTCCCACATGGATGCATGGGCTTGGTCCACACACTCACTGCGGAAAGACAAGTAGGTGCTTGCCTTTCCTGAGACAAAGTGTGATGTGAGGGGCATTGCCACCAGCCCTCCCAGGGCTTTTCATACCTAAGGCCTGGCCTTATTCCTGACCATTTCCCTTCTCTCTGTGCCCTCAGAGGGAGAGGTTCAGGGGCGCCCCTGCCCACTGAGATCCCTAGGACTCTCCAAGGATGGAGAAGGACAGGGTTGGGCCCTGACATTTGGCCCCGGGCTGTGGAGGGTACTTGGGTCTCCCTGGACCAGAGGCCCTGGGTGGGGAGGAGCGTGTGGTCGGCCTCCTGTCTCCTGCATCCTTTTCCTGCCCTGAGTCGGGGAGCTGATTCTGCCTCCCAGGACACAAGTTTCCAAAGTGCCTGTGAGGGCTGGCCCTCTACCCAGGCCCTCTGCGTCCTCAGCCCCGCCAGCCGGGCCTCGTGATGGACGCCTGGCCACCCATTTGACCAAACAAGTCTGCAGTTCTGGCTGCGGCTGCCTGGGCCCACAGCTGGAAGCAGCCCATCCATATGCCCCAGGCCCCGAGGACAGATACTGGAGGGACTAGAACCGGTGACAGCAAGGGAGGTAGTACCACAGGCCCAAGCCTGGCTTCCCTTTCTTATTACCCTTGAGAGTGGGCCCTTTTATAGGTATTTTAAATGTGGGGTCACCAGTCTTTGGGGGAGTGTGACCTGGTGGAGGCCATGGGAGCCGAGGGGATGTGGTGTGAATTGTGACTGGCTGGCCCTCCCACCCCTACATCTCACCCACAGCCCAGATCCAAGTCAGGAGCCCACCCCAGTTTTATTTCTGTTCCCTTTTCAAGATTCCCTGGCAGAGGACTTCTGCAGGGGAGGGGCGAGTTCCAGGTGTCCTCCTTCCAGACCCTGAGGTCATCCTCGGCAGGGTCCAGACTTGTGTGAGGAAGCCAGCCAGCTGAAGCCTTTGAGGAGGGGCGGCCTTGGGCTTTATGGGCCCTGTGGCAGAGGGGCTGGGCATAGCTGGCCTCCCCCACCATGGTCCCTGGTGAGCTGCTGTCTCAGGGACAGCAGTTCTGGTGAGAAGGCCTGGGCAGGCCAAGGCTGAGAAGCCACGGAGGGTGCAGGAGGCAGTGCCTGGGCACCCAGGGCCCCAGGCAGTCTGGCCCTGGGGTGAGGGACTGGCAGTAGGCACAACTTTTGCATTTGGCTGGAGGACAATGTGGGGTGGCCGTGGCTGGCCTGATTTCTCATAGCTCAAGGACTAGTTTTCATCTTGGGCCTGTGGACTTGGCCTCCTGGCACTGACCCCTCTTCTGTATCCTTAGCCTTTGAGAGGGAGGCCAAGGGCCTTGTGCATGGAGCCCTGGACCCAAGCCAAGGTCCAGGCTTTATCTTTGTGAAGTTTAATAGTCTGCCCAGGCCATGTCCTTCAGTTCAGTCTGTGGGCAGGTAGGAGGCAGGGCAATCAAAGAGCCCAGCCAAGGATGAGCTGGAGCTCTCTACAGTGCAATGGGGCTGTGGGGCACTCACCCCAGCCCAGGTACGGTGTGAAATGTGAGGCTGGCCAGACGGGTCCACAGACACCCAGTGCTCCTAAGGGTGTGCTGCAGGGCCTGGCTTTTCCAGGGAGCACAGCACATTCCAAATGAAAGAGAGCTTGTATGGCTTGAGATTCTCCTGGGCTTCACTACTGGAGAGCAAAGCAGGCCGAGCTGAGCAGGGGATGGGACCAGCTCCTGGCTGTGATTTCTAGATCCCAAATTCAGTCTTCAGGTGGCCAGACCTGGTTGGACTTCTCCTGCAAGGCTGGTTCATTTGATTAGTGGAGAAGGGTGGCAAACAGGGCCACATAGGCCTGTGGCAAGGGTTCAGGGAGCTCACGTCAGACCCTTGCAGTGGGCGAAGCCACTCACCACGCCAGGCTGGGAGCAGAGTCCACTTTGCCTCCCAGGCAGGAGCGGCCTTCTCGGCTCTCCCGGCTTCCCTCTGCCAGCTGCGGCCTTGGACTTGCCTCCCTGTGTCTCTGGTCTGTAAATAGAAGCCCGCCACTGTACAGATTTAGAGAGGCCACGATGGGCCCGGGAGTGACCATCTGAGGGCTGAAGTCCAGCGTCCCCGGGGTGCCCGCCTGGCCCCAGCGTGACGAATGCATGTAAATATTTCTCGTAGGCAGTGTGGCTCCAGAGAGCCTCTGAAGACAGTGTGTCCCTCTGGTGAGTCCTTTCCTCTGTACAGAGCCCTTCTTTCCAGCCCTGTCCAGTGGTGGGCAGGAGCCCGTCCTTCCCTGCCCCGGCCCTCCCTGTTCTCACTCCCCCGTAACCTCTTTATTAACCGTACCTGTCCTGAGTTCATGGCCAAAACTTTCAGTAAGGAGAAGTGGAGGAAAGACGGCGGACTCGGTGACCAGGGCACTGCCCCGCTGCGGGTGTATGCCTGGCCCAGCCTGGGGAAGGAACTGGTTTGTTTTCGATTTTTGTTTTTAACATTTCCCGTGCTGTGCCCATTTATAAGAGGAAATAAAATTAAGCTGAAATGATGTAATGTTGCCAGAGTGTGAATTTAATACAGGTGATGTCTGGGAAAGGGGAGCCCTGGCCCCACCTTGGTCTTGCCACCCTCAAGCAGGGAGAATTGACCAGCAACCCCTGGGGGAACCATTACTGTAAAAGCTGCCCCGTGTTCACAGTGTCTGGGAAAACCCGGAAGCGAGTGTGGTCAGGGCGGGGTGGGGAGTGTGGTTCACCCCAGGGGAAGAACTCCGGTTTGAGGCCAGAGTTGCAGAGGGAATCCTGTACCACAGAATAATGGACACCGAGCTCCCAGGTGAGGAGTGTCTTTGGGTCTGCTGGCCTTTGCGCATTCAGGTGCTGACTTTGCCTAGCTCTGACTCGAGGTGAGATTGTGGGTCTCTGAGCCTCATTATCTTATCCATAAAATGAAATGACAAATGGGCCCTGGTGGGGATTATATGATGAAGAGTGGGGTCTGGCAGTCAGTGTGCCTGGGAATCTGTGATGATGGAGTTGAGGCAGAACAGAAGCAGGGCTAGAGCTTCAGTTGCCAAGATTTTATACTGACTGCTGGGCTTGCAGACAGGCCTGGGAGGGTCCCCAGCCAGCCCAGCCCCTGATGGGAGTAGAAATCCCTTCTTCAGGGCCAGGAATGCAGCTCAGTGGTGCTGCGCCTGTGTGGCAAGTGCGAGGTCCTGAGTTCGATACCCAGTTCTGAAAAAAGCCTTTGGAGGCTTGATGGCCCTTCCCAGCCCCCCAGCTCTCGCCAGGAACAGCCCAAGGGTCACACTCTTTCCACCTGTTCTGAAGTCTGGCCCCTCTCCCCTGAAGCCTGTCCTGTCACGGCCTTTCACTGGAGCTAAAATGTGATACACAGGGTTCTGGTGGTCCTGGAGTCCACCCTCGGAGGGCTGGAACCTGAGGCCTATGGATTTGGTTGGGATCGTCCCCCTCCCTCCCTGCCTCTTCCTTTCCCTTCCTCCTTCTAACAAAGGCACTCAAGAGTCCACTCAGCCTCTGCTTGGGACTGGGAGGCAGGAAGTCACCGGTACAGGCCCATCCCTGTCCTCTGTTGTCCTCCCCTGTGGACACCTACAGTCCACTGGGCAGCTTGGCAATATCTGGCCTCAGGACTGAGAGCACCAGTGTGGCATGGGGGCCTTTCTTCTTCAGCTGCCACCTCTTTACCACTCAGAGGCTAGCGACAGAGCCCCAAGGCCCAGGGCCTCGCTGTGGGGCCTCAGACAACTTGACCCTTTCACAGTTGTAAAGTGGGTAGAGGAGGCCAGGCCTGCAGAGGGCTGGGCAGCAGTGCCAAGCTTGCTGTTATGCAAGAGGCTGGTCTCAGGGTTCGAAGCCAAGCGCACATGGCTGTTCATCCGGGAAGCTTCAGGAAGGTGATGCTCCCCCTCCTCTGTGCTCCTTTGGCCCATAGTCTCCCCTTGACGGCTTCTCGTGATTTCCCCTGAATTCTTCTTGGTTGTGTAGGAAGCATAGTCTTGGAGTCAAGCTGTATGGCTCTGTGTTGGGCACATTGCCCTACTCTCCGGTCTCCGTGTCCCACATTTAATAGGAGATAAGAAGCCTACTGTTCGGAGGCCATGGTGAGGGTTCATGAAGATACCGTACGAAATGACTCAGCCTGAAGCTTGGGCCCTACGGCATCATGCACGACTGAAATTCCTCCTTCAGTACCAGCCTCCACCAGGCGAACCTTTCTTCAAATCCCACTAGCTGCAGGGTGTCTGTGAACTCTGTCCACTCTCGTTCCCCTCGAGTCACAGCAGGCTGAGTGGACCAAGGACCCCGCACTTGTGTTGAAATCAACCCACTCTAGTTGGACCTGTGACTTAGGCTTGGGCTTGTCAGGGCTGAGGCTGCCGCCATATGTTTGGGCTGCTCAGACAGTCTGGGAGCTGAGTCCATTTTTCCTGGCCTCTTGGTCCAAGGGAAGGAGGAAGAATGGCTGATTGTTTCTGGCAGCCTGAGAGGTCACAGCTGCTGGCTGAAGCAGCCCCGAGAACAGAGTGTGTTCGGCATCCAGGGTGCCCACTGTCTCTGCGGGCCTCAGGCTGGGCTGGGGCTGAGCGAGGACCTAGGTTATCACTGCTGGAACCAGTCCTCCTCAGAGAACCAGGTCTCAAAGCTGCTAGAAGGTGCAGTGTGATTTGAGCAAGGTCCCGTGGTTCCTCCATCCTGGGCTGTCTCGACCCTCTCTGCTCTGTGACTGTGGCCGGTTACTGCACATCTCTGAACCTCAGTTATACCATCAGAGGACAGAAGCTCTAGGGTACAATGGAAAGACTCGAAAATATGTTACCACGTGACATCCGAGGACTGTCCTCTGGTTGTCGGCACTGTTGGCACCAGAGATAAGTAGCTCACTTAACTTTAGGAAAAAAATTTTCCTCCCCACTTTACAGAGAAAGCATGGACCTTATCAGCAAAATCTGTGCCATGAGACTCTATTAGACAATGACCAAATTTCTTCAATAAATAAATTGTAAGGAAGGAAGGGGATGAGAGAGACAGGAGGAGAGAATCTATATTTTGAGTTATTTTGGGATTAGAGGCTCATGGCCACTGGCTAGAGACTTTGCAAGTGTGATTAAAAGATGTTCTCAGTCTGAGACAAATGGATGGATGTGAGTTCGAGGCCAGCCTGAACTACACAGCAAGATTCTTTCTCAAAAAACAACAAAACAGAAGTTCTCAGTGTAGGAACCTAATATAGACCCAGAGTCACACTAATTACTTCTAAAAGGCCAGCTATAAGGCAAGTGGAAATTGGAACACAGAGTGAATATTAGTTACTAAGAAATCTTTTTCACTGCTTTAAGATGTGACAAGGGCCCTCAGTCTTTTCCTTTGGTGGGGGGAATATTGGGGATTGACCTAGGGCTTTGCATGCTGGCAGCCAAGGGCTTTACCACTGAGCCTCGGCCCTTTGTAAAATTTTATCTTGAGCCAAGGTCTCATTAACTTGTCTGGTCCAATTTTGGGTCCTCTTGTCTCAGCTTTCTCAGTAGCTGGGATTATAGTCACACACCACAACTCCTGGCTCCTTCTCCCTTCCCACGTCTTCCCTTCTCTTACTGTCCTTTTCTCCTCCCTTTCCCTCTCCTCATCTTTTGAGGGTGCAGACTGCAGTCTGAGCAGGCGAAGTGACAGACTGGGATTGGCTTCAAGCCCCGTGGAGCAGGAATAGGAAGTAATTCGGGCCTCCTCTGCTGATTGCAAAGCTGAGGAATGGGCACTTAGCGGTTCATTATATGTCTCCCATTCTAAGTTTATACTTTAAATTCTCATAGTGAAGCATTGTAGGAAAGGAGAAACTGATTCTCAAAGGCCTTGGGGACCTGGCTGAGGTCTCATGCCCCGGAAATGCAGAGCTGGGTCTTCTGACCCAGGCAAGGTCCCTGGCACGAGCCCCAGGATGACACACTGCCCCACTTTGGGATGGTCAGCACTTTCAAGGGCCCCGTTCCCACTCTTCTTGGTGATGGCCTCTCACGGGTGGCCATTCTGGAGGAATAACCCAAGAGGAATGCTGGTGAGTGACGTGGCTTTTGCCTTTCCCTCCCCGGGCAGCACTGCAGCAGTGGCTCCCCCTTCCCAGGTGAGCTTTCAGGGGTCCTTGACCTCGCTGTCATGTCAGTCCTGGGGGAGGGCTGCTCCGGCTCTCCCTGCCTGCTTGGCGGGCCCTGGCTCTGCTCCTCTCTCCCTCCCTTATGGAGGCTCTGGCCATGTCCAGATCTGCATCAGGTCTTTCTGGAAATTGTGCAGATGACCGTCCCAGGCGGCAGCATGCTTTACGGAAAGGACGGGGGTTAAACACGGGCTCTCCCGGGTCGTGCCCAGAGGAGCCACGTTGGCCACAGCCTTGGCCTCCTCCTCTCTAAAGCAGGCACAGATGTTGGCTGAGACACCGCTGGTAGGGATGGGATCCTGTCAGCAGGCTGCAGAGTTCAGTGTGGAGTGACAGGTGCCAGGCCCGGGAGGCAGGATGTGGGAAGGTCCCGGCGCTTCTGTCTTGTGGCGTGTCCTCTGAGGCCCTGTTCACCCTCTTGCCTTCTTGAGGTCTGCTTTTCGGCCACACTGCTGGCAAGAAGCTGGGGGTCCCAGCTGGGATCCTGGCTTGTGCACTTCCTGGTTCAGCGATCTCACCAGGTGGTTTGGCCTCTCGTACCTGATTCCTGTGGGACCATACTGGAGATAACCAGGGGACCCATTCCACAGAACTGCCACTTCCCTTCAGTAAAGCTTCAGATGCAGAAAGCGCCCAGTAATTGGAGACGCACACAATCCCAGTCACCTTGGATGCCTACACCTTGTAGTGCTTTCTCTTTAAATTTCTTCTGTGCTTACATATAACCCACCACAGTACTGACAATATCTGGGATCCTTGATGATGAATTTACTATTGCCCATGCTCCACGCCTGGCCCTTTGCATATAGGGCACTCTTTGGTTGTGATAACCCTGTGAGCCAGACATCATTCCCATTTTACAGACAAGAAAATTGAAACCTCTTTGAAATGTTAAAAATGTCTAAAATTACTTGTCAGCACATATCAGACTGGAGACTTGACCCCAGGCAACCTATCAAGGGCCCATGGAAATCATTCTAGTTTGTCACTCAATCAATAATAATGAAGGCCTACTGTGTGTTGGGTGCTCTGCCCAGTGCCAGGGATTCTGAAATAAAAGCCCTCAGGAAACTCTAACCCCACATTGAAGAAATAGATGCAGATTCTGACCCTGGGGCTAAGGTTGGGGGCACTATGTGTCTCCTTAGGTCTACACAGATTTGCAAAAAAATGTGCTTTATTCAGTGATATGCTAACAATTATTGGGTAGATGGCCTGTCCTATCAATACTACTCTCTTCTCCCGAAGATAAAACAGACATGTTTCTAGAGCGAACCACATGAGAAACACAGCTTTGCCCTGGTTCTTAGGCTCCCATGTACCTCCAAATCTATCGAAGACAAGTCCTAATGACAGGATGTTGAGGGAAATCAGCCAGATTGGTGACAGCGTCTGCCTGTCTGGGGACGGCCATTCCCGTCCCAGCAGGTCCGGATGCGTGAAGCTGACTTCTGCTCGGCACGAGGGAGGCATGGTGGTGAGAATCCCGCCAGGCCCAGGGAAACAGAGGCAGGCACAGAGCCTTCGTGAGGTGGCAGATGGCAGCAATCAACTTCGGGGGTTCCTGCAACAAGAAAGGTTTGAGTTTTGAAAGCTATGCGGAAGTTCTCTGTGAAATGAAGAGTGGAAGAAACTCCTGAGAGAAGAGGACGGAAGTGTGAAAAGCATCAGCATGCTGGGGAGGATGGAGCCAGGTAGCTGACGTCCTGGACATGCGGAGCTGGCGAGGACCTGTCATGCTATTGATAGACTGTCATGCTAACTGGCTCGGGGCTGACTTTTTGAGCAGTTTTTGTGTGCATCTGTGTGCCACGGAGATGTTTAGGGAATGATACGGTCAGATATGTAGTCTGTGAAAATGGTCATGGAAACCAGGCATGGTGGTGTATGTTGGTAATCCCAGCACTCTGGGGGACTGAAGTAGGATTGCAAGTTTGAGCCTATCCGTGAAAACTTAGCAATTTAGAGAAACCCTTCTCCACTCCCTCCCTCCCCATCTATATAAAAAACAAACAAGCAAACAAACAAAAAACGGCTGAGGATGTAGCTAGTGTTCCCAGGTTCAATCCCCAGCACGGGACAAAAAGTGACCTTGGCAGACTGCAAGGGGGTAGCTGAGCAGCTGGTGATAGGGTGGCCAGTTTGCCAACCAGGCCGGTGCTCAACTAACCCTGCTGTGTGTAATGCACGTGTGCCCGAGGGTGTGCAAATGGAGAAGCAGGTGGAGCTTTGTGGCTCGGGAGCAGCCCCGGCACTGTCCATGGTACCAGCACACTTTGTAATGGGGCAACCCCAGTGGACTCCCTGGAGGCAGTGTGTGCGCATGCGTGAGTGCGTGCGCGTGCGTGTGTATGCGCGCATGCGCCACACCCATCATGTCAGTCTCTGGGCGCTAAGGCAGGCTGCCAGCTGCTGGGGCCTTCCTCAGAAGGGCTGTCCGGAAGGCAGGCCCTGGCTTCATCTGCCTGGCCCTTCCTGTGTGGCTTCGAGGTCAGAACTGAAGCTAGGACCAGAGTAGGGGCAGTCGGAACATTACACGTGAGATTCAGGAGCTAGAAAGTGACAGGTCACATCTGTGTTCTGCATCACATCTGGGTGACAGGGAGGGTAGACAGGAGAGCAGGGGGACGCTGGAGTCTGGGTCACACTTTGACACTCAATGCCATCACGGGACTTTGGAGAAAGGAAACCGAGGAAGGGTAGGGTAACCAGGTAGGCTTTCCTGAAGAAGGTGGCACTTGTGCCGGCCTTAAAGGATCCCCAGAGGCAGTGGGTGATGCCGGGCAGGAGGACAGCATGGGTGAGGGTGGAGCTGTTGGCTGGTCAGCGTGAGAAGACCCTGCTTTCTTTCCTCTCTCCTCCTACCTCTGTCCCACGCCCTTCCCTGGAGATTGCGTTGGGATTAAACCCAGCTATCTTCCTGAGTGTCTGGCTGAGGCAGGGGCTGGCTGGGTGCGGTGGAAATGTCCTCTCATTGTGAGAGGCTGGGTCAGGCAGCGGAGGTGGCTGTACAGAGCCCTTTGTCTGCCAAGTCACCCACCAGCAGTTCCGGAAGCTTCTGGGCCTCTCTGGCCTTGGACTAAAGGTGGTGATGTGGAGACAGGTTGTTCTGCCTCTGGTGGCCCTGATGCCGTAGGAGGTGGCAGGGGCAGGGGACAGGGCGGCCTCAAGGCTGGCCGGGGCTGACTAACTGACTTTGCCCTTGAGGCTCAGTGAGTCACCAGGTTATTATATGCTTCAACCCTGGGACATGCAGGCTGATAGAACCTCCTGTACCCTCGAGTCCTGGAATAATGGGCCCTTTTAAGATCAGGAATCTCTCCTAACAGGCTCTGTGGGAAGCACAGATTCTCATGAATCACAGGATCGTAAAGTCTTAGGCTTGTTTGATGTCTTCATTTCAGGGCTGTGGTGAGAATGGAGTGGAATAACAGAGAGTAAGATGGATAGTCCCAGAACATTAAGTGTCAGCCATTGTCTTTCTGAGGAAACTAGGCTCAGAGACCGTGAGATTTGCCTGAGGACACACAGCAAGGTGGCAGAGACACAGTGGCCCAGATGGAGCCAGCTGAGCTGACCCCTGAGATGCTAATGCCCCCAAGCTGAGCTCCTTGGTGGGGGTGAAGGTGGAGGTAAGAGAGGGTGACGGGGGACCCTGGCTCTCCCTGTGGGTTCCTCTGTGACCTCGGGAGGGTCCCTCAATCTCTCTGGGCCTCAGCCTCCCCATATTTAAAAGAGGAATCGAATTCCCCTTCTGCTTCCCTCCTTGCATGTCCAGGGTAGGCTGTGAATCAGGCACGGTGCAAAGGGCCCATGCCGTCAGGAGGGTCAGCAGAAGGGCTCACTCTAAGCAGGCTCCCGGCGTCTGGCCCAGCTCTCTTTCTTGATGAGTCTCATTCTGGGCAAATCCTGGAACCTGTGGTGACCTCAGTTTCCTCAGCTGCAAATCAGGGTACACCAGGAAGCGCAGCTCTCATCTCTCATCTGCTGTCTCCCTGCAGGCCGGAAGTGCCCCTTGGGCACCTTGTGGATGGGTAGGGAGCTCTGAAGGCCCGCACAGCTGGGTGTGTAAGTGCTGCATGCGTGTGCCGAAGCGTGCACCACTCACGGCAGAGCCCGCGGCCCAGAGCAAGCGTGGTGCCCAGAATAACTGCTGCTCCTGGCTGCCTCCCCGGGGACCGGAGTGTAATGCGTGTTTACAGAGCCCCCCACCAGGCGGAGATGAGAGGCGCTGCCGGCTGGAGCGGGGCTGCGGCTGGGAGCCCGGCGCTATTATATTAACGAGCATCAGGGTGATGATTACCATTAACAAGATTAGTCACCAGGCGGCCGCCCCCTTTGCCAGGCCTCCAGTGAGCGTGCCACAGGCAGGGCTCGGTGCCCGTGCCTTCCTGTCTGTCTTGAAGGGACTCCCTGGCGCCAGGCACGGGGCCAAGCCTGTCACATCTGTGTCTCCATCATTTCCATCCCTTGGGCTCAGGTACTGGTTCAGATGAGAAAACTGAGGCCCAGGAAGGGATACAGATGATGCCGGGAACATGTATATTCATTGCAAACCTTCACAACAAATCCGAGAGGAAGGCCTCCTGCACAGAGGGGAAACTGAGGCACAGGGCACCTAACTCTCTTGCTGTCCACATCGCCTTTCATTGTCCACTGAGGGCCCCTCTCCTCCCAGCAGCCGTGAGGGTGTGTGTGTTTCCCGGGCCCTGGTCCTTCCCCTGCAGCCATGGACTCTGGGATCAGCAGTTGGTCAGTGTTTTCTTTTTGTTCCCCTTTCCGCAAACCCCTTGGTCAGGCCCATTTCTGGGCTCAGACTTCAAGTCGTCTGTCACACAGAGCTACTCGTTCATGCCACAAGCATCCTGGCTCTCCTAGGACCAATCGGTCAGGCACTTTAGAGATAGCTGTGCAAGCCCAGTGCTCACCTTTGCTGGGCAGCACTGTGTCCGGTACTATACCACGCTCTGGACCCTATGTTGAGAGGGACAGACCCATCCCTGTCCTCTTGGACCTCTCAGTCCCTAGACTAAGCAGTGCATGGCACACGATATGACAGATAACATGGGAAGGATCCCTGTGCCAGGGAGCCCCAGCCCTGGGTGGTTTATATGTGGATTATGATATGAGGGATAAATCAGCTCCTCTCTTATTTAAGCCAGTGTTATTTTGGTCTCTGCCTTAGACAGTAAAGCTATATCTTAGTTAATAGCCTGCGCAAGAGCTATGATCCCCTGGGGTGCAAGGAGCTGGGAGGTTCCCCAGGGAGGAGAGGACTCTGTTAGCTTTGCACTTGGAGGATGTTCCGGAGCGGCAGGACAGGCTGGAGAGTGAGACACTATTGGCAGAAGAGCAGAGAGGACTCGGTGGTTTGGAGCAGAGTTGAGCAGTGGGCCTGTACCAGGGCAGCCTATTCTGTGAGTGCAGCAGGCAGCGCCTCCCCGCTGGAAGTCAGGTCTCGTGGGCTGCCTGCAGCGGCTGCCCCTTTCTGTGCTCCCAGGGCTGTGTCAGCCAATGCGCCCCTTGTGAATCTGTGCTTCAGCTGCCTTGGAGCCCAGGACGCCCCTTCTGGGGAGCCCCTGATACAGGGCTGAGGCGGGAGGCATGCGCAGTGGTGGGGATGTGCCTGTCTCTGGGGTTGACCCGCGTAGGGGCTGGTTCTGGGGTGACGACAGGCGAGAGAAGATGATACCATGGGTGGCGCAGTGCTGCCAGGTCTCCTCTGGGAATGCGTGACAGATGTCCAGCTGGAGCTGGCAGAAAGGGTCTTTGCGGGGTCACATCCCTGGTTCAGACGGACTGGTGTGGCTCAGGAGCTCCTGGGTCAGGGAAGCCACTGAAGGATTGGGACTGTCATCCTCTTCACGCTCTGCTGGGCTCCTCCACTGTGCCAGGCTCCATGCAGAGTAGGAGCAGACCTGGCCACAGCAGCTTGTGGTCACCTTCTTTTCCCTACTCAAGAGGGGAAGCAGAGCTTCTCTCTGCTGGTGATCACTTGTAAAATCCCAGGGAAAGACTAGGTCCCAGGCCATCTCTGCTGGTCACTGTGGTCAGGGTGATGGGATGCCTGAAGGCCTGGCTCATGTTTCCTGCCTGGCCTGGAATCCTGGAACTGCACCACCCAGGTGGAATAAGCAGAGAAGCCTTTGAGGGGCAGGTTCTGGGTTAGTTCAGAAATCGCCGGCAGCTGCAGACCCGGCGGAGGGGAGACAGAGGGAGATGGAAGGGCGTGGGGAGGCTGAGGAGTGTCCCAGGTGACCCTGGGGCCTCTCCCTCTGTGATGGACAGTCTACTTCCTTTCCATGTTTTCTCTCTGGGCTTCTGGTGTCTTGTTTGTCAGGATAGAATGCATCAGCCCGATGTGGGGCCCATCCCTGTAATCCTAGCACTCCCGTAGGCTGAGGCAGGAGCATTTTAAGTTTGAGCACAGCCTGGGTAACTTAGTGAGACCGTGACTCAAAACAAAACATGGAAAAGGGCTAGGAATGTAGATCGGTTCATTGGCTTTGGGTTTCAGGCCAGTGTGGAGATGGCGCCAGGGAGCTGCATCAAACCAGTGCCAACGAGGGCACATGGGTCCCTCTTGCTAAGACACAGTGACACTGCTCCCTGACCTCAGCCTGCCTGGCAGAGCTTCTGGGCCCCATACCTCTGCCAGCACCATCTGTCGGAGTGTACCCTGTCCTGTGCCCCAGGGAGGGACCCGCAGATCTGGGTGCCAGGATGGGAGGCTCTTGGGCCCTCTCTGACCTTCCTCAGAGCCCTCCCCCGGAGCTATGTCCCGCCGGCTCCTGGGGTCTATGTGTCTCTGTTCATCTCTGATGAAAGTGGACGTGTGCTTGTGGGCACCATGCCCGAAGAGGACTGTGTGCGCTGTCTGCGGCTGCAGGAGCTCTGGGACCTGAGAGTGCCCCGTCTGTCCGTCATTTCTGTGCAGCCTGTGCCCTGTTGGCCTTTCTGACTGTGTGTGGAAAGAGGTCTGCGAAACCCTCCACTGAGACTTGGTCACCCTGAGGTGTGCGCACACAGACACACATTCACGGACCCACACTGAGATAGACACACGGAGTCACAGCTGTGCACAAGACACGCCAAGATGCAGCACCGACCCGGATGCACCTGGCATCTAGAAGCAGACTGGCATGAACATGCACAGGCACATACAGAGGCACACGTAGGTTCACGTGGGCCAGGTACACAAGTGCACACACACATGGGCAGGGTGCTTCTTGGACAATGTTGACTTCAGTGACTCTCCAAACCTCAGTTTTCTTATCTGTAAACAGGATGACCTCAGCCTCTGCCTCCAGGGTGGCTCTGCAGTGGAAACAGATCTAGGCACACTGCAACAGTCCCTCAGCAATCCCTATGACTGTCCTGTGCAGAGAGGCTTTTATCTGTGGCCACACTTGTTCTGTCCCTGGTGCATCCTCTGCTGGGCCCTTGCCCTCCTGGACTGTCCTCTGCCCCGGCCACCCTGGAGATCCAGTGACACACACCCAGCTGACATGTGTGGAAGTGTCCAGCAGACACCCCTTCTCTGTGAAGAGTCTGGCGAGCCCACAGCAGGTTGCGAGAGGAGGACCAGGTCGGGGGGACCATGTGTAGGCACTAGCCTGATGTGGGGCAGCAGAGTCCGGACAGTAAAGTCCAGACTGCCAGGCCAGGGAAGGCCAAGCTCTGGACCCTGCAGTGCCCAAGGCCAGGAGGAGCGTCCATTGGGTGCAATGGAGGGGATGGCCCAAAGGTTAAAGACTCAGCCTTATCTCTTGCCAGCCATCTGACCTGGACAAGCGACTGCCCTCCCTAACCCCAGTTTCCTCTTCTGGAAAATGGGCATGAGGCTCTTAGGCTGCAGTGGGGGGAGCAAGAAGTGTCTGGGACAGAGTGGGAGACAAAGGGCCATTGTCGCCACTGCTGCTCACCCACACAGGCCACCCACCAGGGACATGACACAGGCAAAGGCCTCCCTAGTGACAGTTTCCACCATGGCAGGGTGAGATGAGGTCACGGGGAGGAGCGGGAAGGGCTGGATCCCGAGGCCTGATTCCCTCAGGGAAACAGGAAGTCCGTGCTGTCCAGGCCACCACGCTGATCACAGGAAGCCAGTTGGCCCCTCCCCGCCCGGCGCAGGAAGGAATTCACCGTGTTGTCAATGGCCTGGCCTAACTTCCGAAAGCAACTTGCAGAAATGCGGGGGCCCAGAACAATGTCCTGTCTCGTTATTTTAGAGGAGGAGCTGCTGAGGCCCACTGAAGGTCAGGTGTGAACTGAAGTCACACAGCATGTGTGGGGGGGATGGGACACAGAAGAAGTTCAGGCCTTGAGTCTCTCACGCTTGGCAAAAGCAGCCACCGCACACTGGGTGGTATCAGCCGCTGACTTTCTGAGTAACCCGCATGCCACAGCAGTCTGCATGGCCCCGTGGGGAGGCTCCACAGCCACCACACTTAAAGATGAGGAAACTGAGGCATGAGCCATCTCCTGTCCTGCCTCAGGTCACACAGCTTATTGACAGCCAAGTCAGGTTGGACACCAGGGCATCAGAGCTGGGTGAAATCCCATAGCAATCTTCCCACTTCTGCTTTGAAATGAGGACATGGAGACCTAGACAGCCGAAGGGAGATGGCCCAACACGGCGACAGCAGGCTGGGACTGGCCCAGTTCCCACTGCAGTTTGACTCACGGAACCCAGGCTTGCTTCTTGGTGACAATGCGCCTAAAGATAAAAAAAGAAAAAAAAAAGTCACTTTCCTCATTAGGATTCCATGTGCCACACTGTAGCCCATAAACTCTAAGCAGGGGACCTGCAGCTCAAGTGACTCACATCACACACACTTATGTGTGTATCAGTTTCCCAGGCTCCATGGGGGTCTCATCGTCTTGCTTGGAAGACAGCTGCTCTGCCATTCCACCACTAAAAGAGCTAAATACCATCACATCAAGCTGCTATATTTGGAGAAGAAACTCAGGCTGTAAGGACAACGGTCAACTCATGCCACCAAGGGCTGCAGGAGGCCCAGAAAGAGGCTCTGAGTGCTGGGAGAGCAAGGGAGACTGGCAGGGCAGAAGAGGGCTCCATCCAGCTTGTGGAGTGTGGGGCTTGGGCACCAGCAGGGAGTGTTCTGTGTGCCTCAACAGAGCAAGGCCCGGCTGGGCTGGGACAGGGGGCAGTGGCATAAGACACAAGACCAACAGGATCACAGGATGAGCCACTCCATCCCTGACCTTGAGGCTTGCTTCCCAGCACAGTATTTGCAAAATGCTCAGGCCTTGGATGTGGGTGGACAAAGGCCCAGACCCTCTTCCCTGGTGGAGACCCAGGAGTCTGGGAAGACACTGAGGACTGTGGCTTCGGGTTCCTGTTTAGCCACTGCCTCGCTGTGTGACCTGAAGCTGGCCTGGGCCCTCTCTGGGTTGGTAGGGTTAGTAAGGGAAGAGGGCGGCATGGTGTCATCTCCGCTCTGACGGGTCTGTCCAGGGAGCCTGGCATAGCAGGAATGACAGATACTTTTCATGTATCGGTGTGTTTCTGAGCCACTTTTATGTGGCTCTTCCTTTTAAGCCAGAGCATCCAGGTCTTAGGGGGGTACAGGACTGGGGATCAGGGGACGAAGGGAAGGACTGATGTTCAGCTTTTGACTGAACAGGATCCTGCAGTCTTTAGCCAGATAATGGTCTTGAAAGGCAGGCTTTGTGGAGAGGGGAAAGGCTTTCTAAGTCTCCAAAGTCCTCTTTGCATATCAAGAGCCCAGCCTGCCGGAGAGAGGGAGATCACAAGAGGAGCATGGAGAGGATGAAGAGATGAAGAGGGGAAAATTTCCACCAGAGGAGAGGAGGGAGGGGAGCGGCCACTGTCACCAGAAGGAAGACAGATTCTGGGAGGGGCGGTGTGTGGCTCCTGAGACCCGTCATCCACTTTGCACTGTTCCTGGCATGGGAGCTGTGGAGGCAGCGTGACATCAACAGATGAGTCTCCAGCCTGATGAGGCTGAGCTGGCTTTCGTCACAACCCCACCCTAAAATCCCAGCGTGATCTCCCAAGAGCTCAGCAGAGAGGCCTTTGGGGACCGCGACGACAGGCTCCTTGACACAGGTCCATACCAAGGAGCCAGTTCTGTCACTGCAGAGCCAGGCTGCCAGTGGTGTCATGAGCGGGTGGCACAGAGATGGGGACCCCACTTCCAGGAAGCTCTATCAGCCTCCATCACTGCCACCGTGTTGGGAAGGAGACATGGAAGTTGGAGAGACCCTGGGACACTGAGCTGACCCTCAATAGCCGGGACAGATAGCAGTAGACAGAGTCATGGCTGCTGAGAGAGAACCCTTCTCTCTCCTGAGCACTCGATCAGGTCTACACAAGAGGCGAAGGAGCACCGTGTGCTTCTCTCCACTCACCTGGGTTTCGGTGAATGCTTCTGAGCTCCGTGCACCTTGGCACTTGTCTTTGGCCCTCTTAGGTTAGGTTTTGCTTTGCCAGTTGTGTATGTGTATCTATGGGCAGCATGGATGTTGCATTATTTGATAGTGTTATGTACAACAGGCTCAGAGAGGGTGTGTTTGTTAGGGACCTAGCGGAACTGAATCAACATAACATGTAGAATCATCCAAAGGTATCTGTCAGGTAGTGTAGGTGAAAGCCAGGTTTTCATTAAAATTCAACCAAGCTCGCTGATTGTGACTCCTCCTCATTGTGACTCCACCTCCTGGTGACTCCACCTCAGCCAAAAGCAAGACTGCCTCTTCAGTCTACAACGACCCGCCTCTGTGCATGCTTCAACCAATCTGCGACTGTCCCCACCTGTATGTTTACGCCCTCTACCCTTTGTTATAAAAGTTACTGAATTTGCATTAAAGACGGAACATTCTCGAAATGCTCCCCAGAGTCTGCGTGGTGACTGCGCGCTCACCCTCCTGGTCTGGGCTTCTGAACCTGATCCTCCTCGTACCACCCAAACGCAGAGGACAACAACAAAGTAGGGCACAGCACCCGAGGCAGAAGAGTCATGCTGGACATCTGGAGTATCAGAGACAGAATCCAAAATGGCTTTCTGTGGGCGGGAGGCGGGAGGATCCAGTGGCAAACGTCAAAGGTTTGCTGGAGAATCACCGTGTGAGTTTACGATGGAGGCTGAAGAGTCTGCTCTGAAGGCTGGACAAACTGGAGACCAGCGTCCAAAGGCAAGAGTGGAGATTGGGGCTCTTCCCAAAAGAAGGAGCACAGCTTTCTTCCTTCCCACTTTATTATATTCAGGCTATAAGCCTATTGGTCAGTCCATCCATGGTGTGTGTGTGTGGGGGGGGTGACTCTCCTCTCATTTGCTGGTTTACATGTCAATCATCCACAGAAGACCCACAGTTCCACGGGGCGGAGGGGTTCTTAAATCACTTTGACATATCACAGTTGCCGATCACCGAGATCGAGCAGTTTTTCCAAAGTCACGGTGTGCTGGTAACAGAACTGGGATTTGAACTTGATCCTGAGACTCCAGAAGTTAGTTACATGTCTCTCACTTGCACAGGCACTCCGGGGAGCACCGCACGACTCGATGACTGATGATGGCGGTTAGATGGTCATGACCTACTGGGTGTTCTTCCGCTAGCGATAGGAGGCGTCCCTGGTGATTATTGTAGGGCCACATGGAGCCGTGCGCTGGCCCAGGCAGGCATCGCGGTGCCTGGGGAGCCGCTGCTCTTCCTGTACTGACAGAGGAGGCCTGTATGACCAGCTTCAGATGAGCAGGACAGAACTATGCCTCTTGCTCCAATTAGGATGGTAGAACAGAAGAGTCTAACTGCCCTACAATTACCTTTATTTATCAAGCTTGGGGAGGGTGATTATGAAGTGTCCTTGACAGAAGCCTGGGGTTAGGCATGGCCCGGACCCCACTTCCACAGGGAGGAGGCCCCAGGCCCTGGCGACACACATGGTGTGGTTACCTTCAGCTCCACAGGCCAGCTCAAAGATCCCCTCTGGACCTCAGCTTCCTAGGGAAGTCTCATTTCCCAGCACAGGCAAAGACAGCTAGGACTCTGGACACTGAGTGTTTGACAGCTGCCGGGGATGTTTCACATGCCCCCAGCATGGGTCACAAAGGAGCCGCCAATCAGTCCTCCAAACAGGGCTGACCTCAGTGCCCCACCCCGCTGGAAGTCTCCCGGAGCCCTCAGGGCGGGTTGACCCCTCCTGCCACATGCCGTCTCCCTGTCCCCTGTGGCCCTGGCCATCATGGGAGCTGGGCTGTCCCTCTCTTTTCTTGAACTGTGTTCCTTGCCAAGGCCAAGATCAGTTTTGACTCGTATCTCTTCCTCCAGAATCCAGGAAAGAGCCTCTAGGAACATCTCCGCGGTGTGTGCTGACTGTGGAGTGAGAGAAGAGGACGCTAATGGCCCACAGGCACCTCTGATGCAGCAGAATAAGCCCGCAGTGATTGACAGAGGAAAAGGCCCCACTGTGTGTTAGACATCTGTCATACAGAGAATGAGACAGCGTCTCTGACCCTACACACCTGGAAAGTGGTGTGGCCTGGGTGGTAAAAGCAGGGCCCCTGTGGGTCCTGTGTCATGGCTGCTCCTGGGGAGGGTGCAGAGGTTTTCCTGGAGCACTTAGAACTTGAGCTGAGCCTCGTAGGGTGAGGGATGGAGCCAGGAGGGAGAGGCGCGCAGGGAAACTGGCCTGTGCAAAGGTCCGGTGTGGGAAAGCTTGCTAGCGCCATAGGTGAGTATGGGGAGAGGATGGAGAGGCTGTATCTAGACGGGCCTGGAGGGGAAGGACAGAGGGGGCCATGGGGCATGGACTTCCGAATTGGACTGAGGGTGCTGGATCCTGGGTCTAGGAGGCACTGGAAGCTGCAGGATGTCAGGTCGTGACCCTGGGCTGGCTGGGGCCCAGCCACCTCCGTCAGCTCCAGACCACACACTCCTAGGGCTCTGGTGGCACCAGAGAGGAGGAAGCAATCAAGGTTTGCAGTTTCCTCTGGTCCTTCCTGCCATCGGCAGGCGGGCTCTGAGGAGCAGGGCAGCTGGAGAGGGCCTCCCTGCTCCAGCCAGGGGCTCCTTTGCTGTGCGGCTCTGGCTGCAAGAGCTCAGTTCAGGAGGACAGGTGTTTGCTGAGGACTTTCTGGGGCTGGCACATGAGGCCCGGCACCTTCCTGCAGCCCTGTGAGAGGGCATGTAGTCCTGATCTGTAGAGAGAAGCCTGGTGGTCAGGCAGCCTTGGAGGCTGGCTGTGGACAGACAGCTCCCAAGGGACAGAACTAGGCTATGTGCTGTTTGGTTTTGCCCCATGGCACTCAGAGTGTCAGGCTTTGGCCCCCAACTTATCTCCTGGTTGCAAAATGCTGCAGCATCTCCATGTATCTCATCCTCACCCAGCAGTATCAAAGACCAGCAGAAAGAATGTGCCTTGTTTGCATGCCTTTACTGAGAAATCTTCCTGAGAGCCTTCCGTAGACTTTCCTTCGTGTCTCCTAGGCCAGAACCACACCTCATGGCTATTTCTGAATAAATCTCCAGCGGGAGAATCTGTCATCACATCATGGTGGCCTCAAACTAAACAAGATGCGCTATCGGGGGAGGGGCCTATCGCCTCTAAGCCACCAGAGATTGAATAAAATCAGGACTCGTTTAGCAAAGGAGAATGCAGGGGAAGAGGGAGCCGGCTGTTGAGTAGGCAAATGTGTCAGCTGCTCCATCCATCTTTCCATTCATTCCTCGTCCACACGGCGATGCAGCCATCCACAGATCCCTCATTTATCCATCCGCGAGTCCGTCCATTTGTCAAATGCTTATTGATGCCCACTGTGAGCCAGACCCGTGCTCCCTTTCCAGCGAGAACTCAGAAGAAAAAGATCTCGTTAGGGAGAAATATGGAATTTCCCATAATGCCCCCAATAACTGCTTTATTTAGTCACAGTAAGAATAATATCTGAGGTGCGCGCTGTGCGTTGCAGTTTGCAGAGCTCTCCCAGGACCGCTCCTTCATTCTACACACGTTTATCCGGCATCTGCCACACGCCAGGCTCAGCCTTTTAGTTTTACAAAGTGCTTTTGCCCGCATTTGTCAGAGAGAGCCCCTCCGAAGTCAGGGGCCACGTGTATTCTAGAGGCAGGAGCGAGCTCCCTGGGGCCTCCTCAGAGGCTCCGCAGCCCTTGGAGACCAGTGCTGTCCGAGGCCCTTCCTGGGGGAAGGAGAATGGGCAGGACTGGCCCCGCATGGCAGCTGTACAATGGCCCCAGAGCTCGTGACAGGCTTTGGAGTGGGTACAGGGCCCTCATGGTTAGCTCGCTGTCATGACACCGTCACTTTGCTTAGCACAGTGACCTCCATGAGTATCAGGGCCCAGGTCTTTTCTCAGCCGAGGCAGGTAGTTCCCTTGGCACAGTCCTTGCCACTCATGTGCCTTTTCAGCTGGGCCTCCTGTCCTGTTACTTGTGCATGTAACCCGCTAGGCCCTCCAATTTCACGCTGAGCCCCAGCCAAACTTCACATCATTCCCTGTCTGTCTCCTGGGCCCCTGCTCAGGGAGCCCCGGAGAACCACCGCCCTTTTCCCTCAGGAGTCAGCTAGAAAATGCGCCTCACCTTCCAGCACTCGAAGTCCAGGCCTTGTGGACAGGAGGAGCCATCCATGCCATCAAGGCCGCTAGGGCATCACCAGGACACTAGGACATCAGGAACATCAGGTGGGCTGATCGCTCCCGCCCTTCTTTTCCCCTGGAGTTGAAGTTACTGGTTTAGAGAGGGTTGTCCTAAGTGAGGAGGAGCTAGCCACATGAGCACTCCTCCACATCCGGGAACCCTTCAAGCCCAGGCCCTTAGCAGTCCCCACCGCCATGGATCAGAGCCCTCTGCCCTCATGCAACCGGCTCCTCCTGGCAACTGTATGTGCTCAGAAGCGACATGCCCTCTCCCAGTTCTACCTTCAGGGACGTCACTGTGCTAATTTCAAATCAGCCATGTGCATTTACTTCCTGGAAATCGGAAAGTGCTACAGATCAGTGGCCTCGTCTGGCGCAGAGCCCCCATTTCTCTCTCGCTAGCATCCATGGGGCTCAGAGACCCCTAGGGTCAGGGCTGCCATGGCAGGGGGTTTTCCAGATCTGGTGGTGAAAGATTCTCCAGAGTTTTTGAACGTCGTACTTTCTAGTCCTGGGCAAAGTGTTTCTCATAGTCGTAATGAGAATGTTTTCCATAACTTGGGATGGAGCGATTCCAGAGGTAAGACCTAGGAACAAAAATCTGGAATCGAGAATTTTCTTGACCAGAAATAGAGCCCTTCCAGTTTAGTCATAGACTTTTCTAGAGCTGGGCCAAGAATGTCTCCAAGATGGAACCATCTGGCCTCCAGGGTAGAGAATGGCGACTCCTTCAGAGTTCACAGATGTTGGTACGCGGGCTGCCCCACACCCCAGGGTCTCTGTACACACTGAGACCTCTGGACTCCCTCTCTTTGGTTGTAGCTCCCAGGAGGAGGCTGACAAATCTCATCAGCGTATCAGCCACATAAATCAGCCCAAGGAGACACTCAAGTTCTAAGCCTTCAAGTCAGAGAGAAAATTCAGTCCTTTTGCCGCTGTGGACAGTCTAGAATCAAGTTACCTGTCATCTCCCTACCTACGTCGAGGACCTCAGGGTTTCTTCTGTCAACTAGTGTTAGCCTCATCTCATTCCACCATCCTGGGGAAACCTCTCTGCGACTTGCTCATGTGCCCTCAGTCAACAGCCGCAGGAAGATCCCAACACTGGTATCAAGAAGGCCTTTCATATTGTCGGTAGCGCGTTGGGCCCTTGGGCAGCTGCTTAGCCCATTGGCTTCCGGTTTCTGCTCGACAGAGGGTAGTGACAGAGTCCTGTGCAGGGCGCTCCCTGGCCTGGCACCCAGGAGGTAAAACTGTGCGGAAACAGCAGGATACTTTAGAGGCACCCATAAGCCAGCTCTGGGTTTTGGGGCTGGCAGTGCTTACTGGGGGCTCTTTCCAAGGCTCTCTCTTCTTCACCTGGGCCCTCAGTTTCACACTGTAAAATCAAGGGCTCAGAGAGACAATGACAACTAATGTTCGTGTCAGTGCTGCTGTCTCGACCTCCTCTGAACTGAAACTTGACCTTCACAAAGCTGCTCCAAAGCCAGTTCTTTGAGCAGGGTGAGCTGAATCATTTCCTAGTGTTTGTACAACATTAAACATAATAATCTCCCTTTGCAGTGGGGCAGGATGAAGTTGACAAGAGAAGAGAGATCTTTCGGCACAGGGACAATAGAAATGAGAAGCAACCTCCGTGTTCCTACGGGAAGAGCCTGAGGCACCTGGGGCTTTGGTCCCACGCTGGTGGCTCCTGACTCTCAGCTGGGTTAGATGCTTTGATGGTGTAAACACAGTGATTTGTTAAGGATCCAGGAATGAAGATACATCCTGGCAACTCAGTTGTTCCCTCTGGAGATTTCCCTATAAGGACACAGAAACACAGGCAGGAGAAGCCAGACTTTTCTGTGATGTCTAATCACATTCTCCTGTGTGTATTTCAGGCTTAGTGCTGTGATTTTCTTTGTGAAGAATATTAGGCTATTAGGCCCATATAACTGATTCAGTGATGATAGAAATTAACATTGTGATGAAATTATATCATTTTGAATCCTTTATCTTTCAACTCTTTGCAGTAATGCTTTGGTTTGGCACTCTGAATTTGGAGAAAGAAGGGGAAATGAAAATGTACCAGTGAGAGGAGAGGAGGGAGCCTTCCCTCACCCTCAGGCAGCTGTGGCGGGAAGGGAGATGTGGTTCCTCTGTGTGCCGGATCTGTTCTTGAAGATGCTCTGCAATTCTCGCTATGAAGAGTTGGAGTCTACATGGTTTTCTCCAGTCACCCAAACTCCAATCAGTAAGTCTCAGAGATCTCAAAAACACTGTGAAACAGTGCAGAGCAACTTTCAAATGTTGCTGACTAAAAGAAAGCATTTTAAATGAAAAAAAGAGAAAATTGTTTGGTATGTTTACATCACTGGATTGAGCAATCGGTGGGTAGGTTTATGTGCATGAATACTTTGAGTATAGGACAGGAGGGGAACCTTCTTCCCCACACAGTGAACACACGGTGCATTGTGAGTAACCCCATAGGTTGACAGACAAAAGATGCCCATGAATCCAGAATGGAACTGGCTAGGAGTGCGCTCAGGTGTCTGGCAAAAGCAAGAAAATAAACCTGATCCCAGGTGAGATGTGCGAGTGTACACCTGTAAGCTCAGCTATTTGGGAAGCTGAGGCATGAAGATTCCAAGTTCCTAGCCAACCTGGGTCACACAGTGAGTTCAAAACTAGCCTGGATTACATAGGGAGACCCTGCCTCAAAATGGAAAGGCATGAGTGTCAGGGCGGGGGCGGGGGAGAAAGAGAGAGACAGACAGACAAACACACAGACACAGACACAGACACAGACAGACAGACACACACACACACACACACACACACACACACACACTGACTCATTGTGAGGCTCTTTTGGAGACCCCTTGCCTTGCATGAGGGAGGCCTTTGGTACAATCCCTGTTACTGTCTAATAGACACAAAAAACACCCCATTAGGAAACATTTCCCTCCCTCGTAGCACATGCTGCAGCCCCACGCAGGTGACTTCCAGCAGGAGCACATATGAATTACTGGCGCATGTTTAGAATTTTACTATGCTTGGGGCAACTTTTTTTTCATTTTTGGTAAGCTGTTCAGGTGTAAGTATTCAGCTAGTGAAGGACAAATACAGTTACTTACCTTTTAATCAATATTTAATTTCTTAAAGCTATAGATCTTAACCCTAATTCTTGGTTTTGCTTTAATTCTCAATGTATGGATCTTGATATTTTATTTATGAACTCAGTAATTTTTATATAAGAGCACATCTACTCCTTCATTGATTCATATTCAATTAAGTCATAAATTCAACAGATTAAATTCCCATAAACTTTTAACACCATTTAAAAATTTAATTAAGCAAATTCCTTTTGATATTTAAAACTACAATTACAAATTTAATTTATCCAATTCCAACACTTCAAACACCTGACAAGGGAGACTTACAAATACGATGAACAAGTCATTCCCCAGCAGTTAAGCAACTTCTGTAAATCTAATCAGATGTAAAATTAGTTGCTTAGACTTTGTTTTAAACATGAAAAGCAAGCAGAAAATGCATAAACAAGGCAATGATTAGAAGAAGTCTTGCTACAATTGTAAACAGAACTTACGCAAATGTCAATATTACAGATTCATCTCTTCCTCATCTTGTTATGTCAAAGGAAATATTGGTGTATAGACTTACAGACTTCCATATTTCCATGGGAGACTGAACCCAGGGCCTCTTGCATGCTAAGCAAACACTTTGCCACTTAACCACACCCCAGCCCCTCGGACTTACCTTTCTCTTCCAATTGAGATGAACAATGTTATTATCTTTTTTTTTTTTTTTTTTTTTTGAGACAGGGTCTCACTGTGTATTCCTGGCTGGCCCTGAGCTCACTGTGTAGCCCGGTCTGTCTTCAAGCTCCTGACCATCATCCTGCCTCAGACTCCCCAGTGCTGGGATTTGGGTGGGGGATGCAGCTCAGTGGCTCTGCACCTGCTCAGTGCTTGGCTTCCAGGCATGTAACAACGTGCCTGGAAACAATATTACCATCTTGCATTACAGTTAAGTATAGCTGGTAGAAAATATGGGGGAGGTGACTTTATTCCATTGAATTCTAAGGCTAGGGCATGGAAACCTGCCAGTTAGCCTTAACTAACAGAGAGCTCATGTGCATGAGCTTTCCAGCCTTTGACTGCACAGGCGCTGTCCTGTGGAGAGTTTCCATCTGTCATGACATGGATACCTTCTCAGCTCAGCCTTTGGACAGGACTTAAGCACTGATATAAGTTTTATTTATTTATTTATTTGTTTTTTTTGAGACAGAGTCTTGCTTTGTAGTTCAGTCTGACCCTGAACTCACTAAGTAGCCCAGGCCAACCTCAAACTCATGGCAATCTTCTTGCCTTTGCCTCCCATTTCTTGATCCTAGTGTGGAAATATCCAGTCTCTTAAATAAACGAGGTGGATTCCATGCCACTGAGTTTTACTTCCTGCCCATAAAATGATCCAACTATATAATTTTGTACATAACAGCTAATATTTTTCAGTTGGTTGTCTGTTTTCTATGATGCTGTCTTCTTAATTCTTTTGCAGGATTATTTATATATTCTAGAGGTTTTGCTGTAACTATCCTCCTCCCACCATGCTAACAGGGAGTCTGGGTCCACTTTGAGATCCTACACGCAATGGTATACTAGCTCTCTCTTTCACTTAGTGCTGGGAACTGAGCCCAGGGCCTCATGCATGCTGGGCAAAAGCATAGAACTGAGCTGTATTCTCAACCTTTCTAATTGTGAGACAGGGTCTTGCTGAATTGTCCAGCTGGATTTGAAAGCGCAATATTCCTCTCTCAATCTTCCAGACAGCTGGAATTGCAGGCCTGTGGCACTATGCCTGCTCAAGACCTTTTCTGAGTACCCAGGAGGGATGCCAAGCTGATATGGCAGGAAAGGGTCTCTCAGCATGCATTTCCCATCTACACACTTCACCCTCCTCTTCTGAAATCAAAGGTTGGTGTGAAGGCCTAGTCCTAGTTTTTGGAACACTTCTTAAGATTGTAAAATGGAAATGACAAAAAAATAAATAAAAATGGAAATTACATATAGAAAGTACGTGAAAATAAATGCATAATATAATAAAAATGAAGACCCATGTATCTACCATCTCAGGTCAGAAGTATAACATTGGACTGATGGTGCACATCTGTAATCTCAGCTCTTAGGAAGCAGAGGCAGGAGCATCACCACAAGTCTCAGGCCAGTTGGGGCTACGTAGTGAGCTCATGGTCAGGCTGAACTACATAGTGAGAGTATCTAAAAAAATGCTTTTGGTACATCCCTTGAAATTGGTGTATATTTATTAGTTTTGCCAATATTTGAACTCTATATGGAGGGAGTCATACAGAATATCTTCTTTTGGTGTCTTTATTTTTCCTTTGAATATTTCTAACACTCATCTCGGGTATAATTGCAGATCAAGTATTGTCATGATTGGGTATTCACTACAGTGGACATGACACACTCTATTGAGAATGGACACACTGATTGTGTACATTTATGGTTTTCAGTGTGAAGTTTTGATACATGTATACACTTTCCATAATAGAATAGGGTAATTAGCACACCCCCACCCCCAGCCATATATTGTTTGAGGTGAAGCGCTCCAAATCCTTTCTCCTCTTTTGCAAATTCTATTCCTGATAGATATTTAGCTCGCTCCAGTTCTTAGCTATTATTAACACTGTCTTTATACTCTAAAAATATTCTTGCCCATTGTTGTCACACACATATCCATGGATTTGCTTGAGGTTTATACCAAGGACTGTAATTACTGGTCACAGAAAGTTTCCGATTTTTCTAGAAGATGCTAAACTGTTTTCCAAAGCGACTGTGATTGTGACAATTACTTTTTTTTTAATTCTGTGGTGGTAAGCTCCACTCTAGAAATTTTCTCATGTCCCCCAAAATTTCAAACTTATGGACATAAAAATTTCCAGCATTTCTTTTTTTTTTGGTGGTGGTAAAGAGGACTGAGCCCAGGTCTTGCCCATGCTAGGCAAGTGCTCTACCACAGAGCAACAATACCAGGTCATGTTCTTTATCCTGTTGCATTGGGAGTAATGTCCTGCCCCTTATTTTTGGCATTGTTTATGCCTGTTCTTAATAATTCCTGCCCAGGCCGGGGATTTGGCTCAGGGATTCTGGTGCCTGTCTTGCAAGCACAGGGGCCTGGGTTCGATCCCTGGAAACCACACAAAATCCGGGGCATGGAGACTCACGCCCAGCAGCAATCAGCACTACATACCACAGTGCCGGGCATGGTGGCTCACGCCTGTTATCCCAGCACACCGGAGGCAGAGGCAGGAGGATTGCTGTGATGTGAGTTTGAGGCTGAGCTCAGGGCCAGCCTGAACTACAAAGCGAGACCCTGTCTAAAAAAAAAAAAAAAAAAAAAAATTCCTGCCTGGTGTCATTAGGACACAGGTGTTTTCCTTTTTTGTGGATGGTACTGAACCCAGGATCTTGCTCCTGAGAGGCAGGTGCTAGAACCACTGAGCTAAATACCTGGTCCCCAAAGTGGCTTCTGTGATCACTTTCCTCCCAAGGTTTGTATAACATTTCCTTCCAACTTGCCCCAGCTAGTTCTTACATCCTTCATTTGTTTGAGAAGGTTTTAAGCTTTTAATCCAGTGGATCTATCTGTTTTCCAAACCACGTCCCCCATGTCCGCAATCTGTGTGTGTTCACTCAGCTCCACCTCTGACTCAGAGCCCCGCCACTACCACTCTCCTCCGCCCACCGTCCTGGAACACAGTATTTCTCCTGTGCCATCTTGACCCAGTTTTCAGATCTGGGCTGAAAACTCACTTCCCCTTTGTGAGTCCTTTGCTGAGCCCACCTCTCAGCTGCTTCTCTTCTTGGGCCCTGACGCGCCTCGGTGGCAACAAGCTTGTGCCAGACATTGAGAGAAACCCTCTTCTTTCTGGGGCCTGTAGAATCATACTTCCCAACCCACAGGGAGTCCCAGATCTACCTAACCCCACTGAGCCTGCCCTGTATCATCCCTTGCTCCAGCTTCTTCCACCTAGATTTGCACCCAGGGAAGGGTGCAGCCCCCCACCATGGCCCTGCATGGTCACCCTTTCCCATTTATTTTTGCTTTTTGACACAGGGTCTCATTATGTCGTTTAGGTGGGCCCTGGACTCTTTTTTTCTATTGAGACAGGGTCTCACTATGTAGTTCAGGCTGACCTTTAACTCACTGTGCACCCTAAACTGGTCTTGAATACACAGTGATCCTCCCGCCTCAGCCTCTCAAGTGCTAAGATTATCGGCATGTGCCACCATGCCTGGATGTTCTAATATTTGCAGAAGTAATCTGATAGTTCATACATGGATATATCTTTAATTAGGTGCCCCTTACCTGAAAGGTTTTTTTTTGAGACAAGGTCTCGGTTTTGTAGTTCAAGCTAGCCCTGTGCTTGGCCTTGAACTCACAGCAATCCTCCTGCCTCTGCCTCCCAAGTGCTGGAATTACAGGTGTGAGTGTGCTGATTGGGCGTTGAGTCTCCACACCCAGTATTGTTGTATGAGGTTACCAGGGATGGAACCTGGGCCCTTGCACTTGCAAGACAGGCACCGGAACCACTAAGCTAAATTCCCAGCTGGGGCCCAAAACTCTTGAACTCACTATGTAATCCAGGCTGGCTTTGCACTCATAGCAATCTTCTTGCGTCAGCCTCCAGGGTGCTGGAATTACAGACATGCACCACCAGGCCCAGCACCCTTGTCCTATTCAATGCCATAAGAAAGATTTCTGCTTTTAGACCAGCTGGAGGTCATTGTGTCATGGCCCGATGTCATCAGAACCTAGTACTGAAACAATAAACCTCTCTCTGCAGGCACCAGTCTTCATCATGTCAGTCTGAAGTCTTCAAATAGTCCCCAGCTCGCTTCTGCTCTACCTTCCACCCTGAAAGACTAAGTGAGATTCCTTCCCTTCCCCTCATATCACTGAAACCAGGCTAAGCCTCCACTCCTTCTTATGGCTCACAAGTCCCACAGGGCATTGGGCCTGCCGATCTCTTGATCCCGCCACTATTCCCTTGTTACATCTCACATTCCTAGTTCTTAGAATTTCTGGTACTAATACAGAGGATGTAGCACAGTGGTAGAACACTTGCTTAACATGTGACTCTAAGTCGAAGTTTCTGGCTCTGGCTTCTGAGGAGGAGGAGGAGGGAGAGAAGGGGAGGAGAAGGAGGACCGTCATTGCCATGCCTCAGAGACAGGAGCACGGACTCCCTCTGGGCTACTTCTGGGAGCTGGGTGGTTTTCCTCCTTCCTGCCACATCATCTGGACTGGACGCTTTGCAGTGGAAGAGCCAACTGGAACCCAATTCTGGGAGATGTAATTTTTAAACTTCTGGCTCTGGTGGTTCTAGGAAGAATATAGAAGTGCAAGGCCACAGCTGGGTGTTTGGCATCGTAGGGAAGGCCTGTAAGCATCCATGATGCCAAACCTCAGGAGACTTCTTGCCTGAGCCTCTAGCTCTGACTTGGCTCCACTTGTCCACGAAGAGGCTGGGCAAAGGCCCATCTGCCTGCACACCCTGGGAACTCCAGAGAGCTCGTCCCCACTTCCGCTTGCGAGTGTTCCCCGGTGCCTCAGCTCTGGATCCTTGAGTCTTGCTGAGGCCAACAGCTCTGGGGAGAATGGTCTCCTCCCCCTCTCCAGGCCTCGTGCCCTGCTGAGCCCCACAGCAGTTCCGCACCCTGTACTCAGGAATTCACCAAGACGTCATATAAGTGACATCTGGACAATTCCAGGCCTCTAAACTTTGATCATAAAAGCTCCAATCCAGCCCACACTGCTGGCCAGAACAGACTCCATAGCAACCATTCCCAGTCTCTGGTCTTCCCATCCCCCAAACTATCCTCCTGCTGCAGAGGCCAGAAATGAAGATGATTCTGAGAAGTTATCCAGATCCAGGGGTGCAGATACCCCAGACCTAGAGTTCCAGGGTCAAGAACCTCCAGATTTCTGCTGGCCAATTCAAGTGCATAACTTTGAGCAGTCACATCCTTTCTCTGGTCCTCAGGGTCCTCATCTGCAAAGCCAGTGGGGCAGATCAGCCTATCTTTGTGCCTTGGGTCGGGATATCTGGAAACTGTGGAGACTGTGACGTCATGGCAGATACAGGATTCTTATTTTACCATTATACTTCACCTTGTGTGTTTCTCTAAGGGTATCCAACAAGGACACATGACAAAGGAGAGGTCAGAGCATCACCTGGTGATGAGCTAAGGAAAGACCTACTTCCCAGCTCAGGGCTGTGCAGTACTGGGGTCAGAGCCAGGCCTCTCGCCCTTTTCTGGCATCTGGTAAGGACCAGGTCATTGCTGCAGCTCATAGACTGGATAGGGATTGTGCACCAGGGACATAACGACCCCATTATTGTACTACAGTCACCCTGTTTATTAGCAAAGCCGCCCCAACAATGTATAGGAATATGACCTAATAGATAAGCAACTTTTCCTGCCAGCTTTGAGAGGTATAAGAGACTTCCTGGTATGGGGACCACTCCAGGGCTAGAGAGGCATCCTACAACGCGATTAGAGTAGCTGGGGGAGAGTTGCAGGGAGGCCGAGAGGGAAGGCTGGGGCGGGGGGGGGGGGCACGTCAAGGGGCGGGACCTCTGGGGACCGCCAGTGGTGCTTGGGATGAAGAGCTGAGGTGAACTGATTATCAGCAAGAAGGAGGTGGAGAGACAGATATCGTACAGACGTCTTTTTCAGTACAGCACAACTCTAGAAACAGAAGTTGCATACCCGGATGACACTGATATTGTGAGGAAGGGGGCGTGGCAATCCTGCCTGGTTGGAACAGGAGGAGTGCAAGTTCAAGCCCAGCCTGGGGAACTTATTGGGACCTTATTTCAAAAAAGAAAGAAAAAGGCTGGGGATGTAGCTCAGTGCAGCACCCTGGGAGTGCAGCTCTTCTTTCCGAAATGCAAACCTAAAATGCCTCGCGGCCCTTCCCTTTACATCCCTCCGCTGCCTTGGATATGGTCTGAGACTTCGAATCCTTTGGGGTCTTGCTTCTGTTTCCTATTCCGGTTTTAGCCCAAACTCCTCCTCCTTACCAGCCCCACCCCCACATCTGATTTCCTGCTCAGGTGCCCAAGTGCTTCTCGCTTTCCCTCGCTCTCAGTCTGCGCAGGCAGCCTGTTCCCTCTGCCCGGAACCACCCAGACTCTGTCAACCTTTCGCCCAGATGCCTTGCTGACCGGGCAGGTTGATACTTCCTCTGTGTCCCCACACTCCCCCTGCCAGTTCTTGTTAAATCTTAACATAGGGCGGTGCGGTGTCCTGCTGTACTGCTTGCCTGCTCAGACAGGGGGGTGTCCAGGAGGGCAGGCACGGAGGATGTTCATCTTTGTTCCTGCACAACCTGGCGCGACACCTGGATGCTGGATGGCGCGGGACTGGGCGTGTAGCAAAGGGCTAAGGGGTGGCCGGGGGTGGGGTGGGTTTGGCGCCCGAAGGCAGCTTGTTGTGGCAAGGGGGGGAATGGGCGTCGAGGGCCCCATGGGAGGGGTTCTGGTTCCTGAGGCTGCAGGAGTTTGGATTTCCCCTTGGGACCTTGGTAGGGATCCCTTGGGCCTCTGGGCCCCTGGAAAGAGGTGAGGACACCGCTTTCCTCAGAGCCTCCCCTTATAGCAGCCTTCTGCAATCAGGCTAGGTTGTTGTAGCAACAGCCCGCCTGGCGACTGGGCCAACCAATGGCAGCCAGTTCTGATGAGGTAATGCCCCAGCCTGGCAGCTCATTGGCTTCACTTTCGTCCACAACGGGGTGGGCAGGGCGCGGAGCGTGAGCAGAGGCTCGGGCCACAGCCACGAACGTGCACGCGGCCTCCCGCGGCTCCCGGGCGGGCGCGCGCCCTGTCTGTCCCTCCCTCCACACGCTCTCTCTGCTCTGGCTCTGGCTGCAGCTGTTTCTCATCTGTCTGTGTGTGCCAGTCTCGGGTCGTCGTGGTCCTTCTGTCTGTGTGCTTCCGGCTTCTCTTAGGGCCTCGGCGACTCCTGCTCGCCCCTGTGTCTCTGAGTGCGGCTCCTGTCCTCTCCAAACAAGGGCGCAGTGAGAGCGGCTTGACTCGCCGCCAGAAGGTGACTTACTGCCTCAAACCGCGAGGCCGGCCTGGCCAATCTCAGGGACACCTTCTTCCCCAGGGTGTTGGAAAGCTGCGGGCTGGCGGCCTAGCTGAAGTCTGGGGTGGACCTTTCCGTGGTCTGGCTGGAAGGCAGGCCTGTCTGCTTTGGGGTAAAAGGAGGGCGCAGAGCAATGGCGTGAGCCTTGGTAATTACAGTAGGGAGGGTAGAGCCTGGGAGGAGCTCCCAGAAAACCGCAGTGTGTGGGCCCTGGAATGAGCGAAATTAAAAAGGTAGCTGTACTTTCATCCTACCCTTCTATTTAAGGTCCATCTATCAACATAACACACTAAGCCTGAGCCCCGTGTTCTGGCTTGGGCACTGGCTCGCTGCCCAAGCTCCAGGAGCCACAGCTCAGCCTGGGAGCAGAATGAAGTCGGGGCGGGGGTGTAGGGATGGAACCCGGGTCTCATGAGGCTACACAAGTGCTCTGCCCTGTGCGCTGAAGTCTTGGGTGCTGATGCGATTCCAGAGGAGGGCAAAACCCTCTGGCAGGTGTGTGCAGTGGCCCCTGAACTGGGGGTTTGGGACCAAGTGGCAGGAGACCCGTCTGAAAGGACTCAAATATGAATTTGCACATGGTCCCAGGGGTGCGGGGGCGCCTTGCCCAGCCTGAATCCCAGCATAAGGTTCCACGCCAGGACCAGTGTGCTGGTGTCTGTTGGAAAAGATGCTGGAGGGGCGGGTAATTGGGGTGGACCAGAGGTAAAAAGGTGAGCTTGCACCTGCATGGTGGTAGAGGGGACAGAATATGGGTCATGCTCTTGAGATGGGGAGATGGGCAGAGCCCTTGAGCCCTGCTGGCCTCTCACTCCTGTGGGCATTGGCAAGGGGGGTGCCCAGATTTCAGGCTGAGCAGTTGCAGGTGGGAGGTTTCCGGGGAAAGGTGGTTCTAGGGCCTGGGGTGTTTGGGACAATCCACACATGTAAGTGTGGGGTATCCAGGTGGGTGAGGTCCGGGCTGGGATGATCTGTGTAAAGGTGGTGGCCGAAGCCAAGGAAGACACAAAGCCACTGAAGAAAAAGATTTGTCAAGCAAGTGGTCTGCACGAGCTCCAGCAGACCCAGCTGGGGAGAGAAGTCCCAAGTCTGGTTTGGACTCTGACCCTGGCTTGTGAGCAGGTCACTCTGTCCACTTCCTCTTCCGGTGGCAGCTCCCTCCTCATTCAGCAGAGCTTCTCACAGGTCCCGGGGTCTGGGTGAATTCTGTCAGGGTTTCTGACTCTGCTTGAAATACGTTCACATTTACAAATTAACACTAGGAAAAAAGATACAAAGATTGGGTGTGAGGTCATCTGGAGATAGAAGTGCAGGTCAGAGTCCTGTTGGGAAGCCGGAGCCTGAGTAGCTGTCACTCCCTCGATGCCTGTGGTCATGGTCCCCTTTAAAGCAACGTTGTCTGGCTGGGTTGTGTGGGAACAGGAGCGGCTTCTTGCCTGAAGCGTGGACATCATGGCCTTCTCCTGGTTCCCGCCAGCCCCCAGCTTGGACTCTTCTCCTGCAGCCATCAAAGGCCCTGTGAAGCCCAGGCCTGGGGCTTTCCAGTGCAAGAGAGGGCACAGACCTGCGTCTCCACCCCCCCCTCCTCATAGTCTCAGGTCCTCAAAGACAGGGATGTTGGCTGAGCCACCCTCCCTGCCTGTAACTTGCTCCCTCCCTCCCTGGTGCCAGGGTCTCAGATCTCTGCATCTTCAGGTGGGAGTATGGCAGCTGGCACAAAGTCCACATTTAGTCAGTGTTGGTGTAATTGAATTGAATTGCAAAATAGCTTATTTGACGGGAATGTGGGTCGGAGGGGCCGGTGGCAGAGAGGGGTCAGGTCAGTGGGGCCCAGAGAGAGATCACTCACTGCTGGTGTGTTTTGAGAAAGGTAGATTGACAGACATTTATAGCGAAGAATCATATCATACTTGGTCCACTGTTCCTGAAAGGCTTCCAGAGCAAGGAACAGACAGGAGATGGGGTCCTCCCTCCACAACAAAACCTTTATTTTACAAGAATTAATCATGGATGTGTTTCCCTTAGCACCGCAGTTTAGAGCAGGCACCCAGAGATGGGCAGCCTGCTTTTGAATCTGACTCCATTGCTTTCTGGCTATGTGAATCCCCACATGTGACCCTGCGTCCTTGTGTATTGTCACGATCAAGTGTGAATTGCAAACAGCACTATCATTTACCCCTTGGTTTGTGAGGATTTAGTGATTTATCAGATGTAAGAAGCTGGGGATTTAGCTCGTGGTTTCAGTGTTTGCCTCATCAATGCAAGGTTCCAAGTTTGATCCCCGGTACTGAAGAAGGAGAATCTTAACATAAAATATCTAAGACTGTGTGACAGCCCTGGAAGTGTTAGCTTGCATTATTGTGGGCACTGCCTACCTGACTAGTCCCAGTGGTTGGCGAGTGTGGTGGGCGTTACAGGTGGGCTCATTCTGCTATTTAACTTTCCTTCCTCTGTGTAGGGGAGGGGTCTCATCTGGGGAGATTTGAAAACTTGGTGCCAGAGCATGATCCTCAAACACTTAGATCTCTTGGGCTGTGACCCAAGCCTCAGGGTCTCCCCTGCTCAATGCCAATGTTCAAAATTGAGAAACATTCACAGGCCAGGGTCCTCCAGTCATGGGTGCTTGTAGAATGCAGATTCTCAGGCCCCACCCACAGCTATTGCTGCTTTGGAAACTCTAGGAGGGACTCTGCAGTCTATATCTCCACAAGACCCTTGAAAGATTCAGAGACAGCTAAATCCTTTTTTTTTTTTTCATCTTCTATTTTGTGATACAAGGGATTGAATCTAGGGACATTGGACTGAGCTACATCTTTTTTTTGAGACAGGGTCTCACTTTTGTAGTCAGGCTGGCCCTGAGCTCAGTCTTGAACTCACAGAAATCCTCCCGCCTCTGCCTCCCAAGTGCTGGGATTATAGGCATGAGCTAGCACACTCGGCACTGTGGTATGTGGTACTGACTGCTGGTGGGTGTGAGTCTCCACGTTCAGCATTGTGGTATGTGGTTACTGGGGATCGAACCTGGATCCTTGCATTTGCAAGGAACCACTGAGCTAAATCCCTGGCCCTGAGGTACATCTTTAAATCCACCCTTCCCTTCTATTTTTAACTTTTGGAGAGCTTGCTAAGTTACCCAGTATCCAGGTTGGGTTCAAGTTTGCAATTTTGCCCCAGCCTCCCAGGGATACAGGTATGTGCCACCGTGCTAGCCAGAGCCAGTGAAAGTTGGAGAGTCTCTGTTTTAGAGGCTGAAAAGTGCAATAGTTTTTCTTCTCTGAGAGACACATTTGCAGGCTATGTGCATCAGTCCCAGTCTGCCAGCAGCAGGGACCAATCCCTGCTCATTGATAACCACACTTCTGTCACGGCCAGCTGCTTCACCCAGGTTCTTGTTTAGACCCCAGAGCTTTGACTCCACCGGCTGGATGAGCTGGCGCTTCTAGGAACCTGTGAGCTTCCCAAGGCCTCAGGGCCTGTTACCCGAGAGTTTGGGGCCCCAGAATCTTGGGTGTGAGTCTGGGGTGTGTGTCAGGCCCTGAGCCCTGGCTCTGATTAGCTGAGGGGCCGAGGGTCTTGCCCTTTATCTTGGGGCCCTGCTGCACCTCTGTCTAGACAGAGGCCAAATAGGCTCGGGAAAGGGAGCCCTCCCAAGAAATAGCTGGGCGTTGCAGATTTTAAATTTGGACAGAAGGGGCGATGGGCCGGCACATCGTCAGCACTCCCAAACACGGGACTGGGTGGTGGAGGGGAGCGTCCCTAGCTGAGGGTGGGAAAGGTCTGGGTTCAGATCATGACTCCATCACTTCTATCTGAGAGCAAGCCCTTCTGTTTCTCTCTCGCTCCAGTTAGAAGCACAGACTCCAGGTCTTCACAGACATGAGGGCTGTTTGTTATATCTGTTGAGGGCATTGCTGACTGTGCAGACATAGCCATGAATTAAAGCCTGCACGTGTCTAGTCTGACACAGACACGGCCCCCACCACATGCCCAGGCCAGCCACATTCCCTGCCTTGTAGAACCAAACCTGTTCACAGTGAGCAGTAAAGAAAGGTGTCCATCAGTGCAACAGCCAAGCCCAGGTCTCGATCTCCCGATTCTGCCCAGGACCTGGTGTGTGGAGGACTGCGCATGCTCAGCTCGGCCCCAGGCACTCCCCCTTGCTATCCGCTGAGGCTGTCTGGGAGGGAGCTGTATCCTGAGTGGCTCCTAGTAGCCTCTGAGGGAGGCTTTGCCACTCTGGGAAGTCTATGGTTGCCTGGCAGTCTAGGGTCTCTGCAAGTCCACTGGCTAAATCTTCCTCCTCCAGGCAGCATTCTTGGTGACACCACGTCCCCTCCCTGGCTTCCCCCGCCACCTGACCATAAGCCAAGGTTGCCGAACCTCAAGAATTCTCAGATCTGGGCCCCCATACTCTCTAGAACCAATCTAGATTGGGTTCCAACATTTTCCCTTGGCCAACATGGCCCTTTAACTGGCCAGGCGGATTCTGGATTCCTGGGAAAGAACCCGCCTCAGGACCCTCGCACGTGCTGTTCCCTCAATGGAGGCCGTGGCTTTACCTCCTCATAGCAGGTCTTAAGCGATATCACATCCTAGTTCTCAAGACTGCAAGCCTGGCCCCCCCAACACACTTTATATTCCTCCTTCCAGCTTTGCTTTTCTTTTGAGGATGCCCTGTCCATTGGGGGATTCTCTTGTTTATTGTGTGTCCCTCACTATAGGGGCCCTCGATGTGACCAGGGTCTTGCTTCCTCTTCTCACTGTAGTAGCCCCGCCGTGCTCATGCAGGGCCCTGACACATACGTAGAAGGTATTCAGTGATTCTTTGCTGATTGAATGGGTGGTACTGGCATTCGGCTGGCCATCGACTGCCACCAGCACACATCTTGAAGTTGACTCTGAATTCAGGGAGGGACTGGGACGTCACTGTCTGAGTCCCCGCACACTCCAGTGGCACTCATCCGGGTGATGCGTAGGTGCTCTGTGTGCCAGGAGGCCTGAGCTGCAGTTCTCTTACCTGGGCCTTTCCGGGCTGCAGGCTCTTCCCCTGTCTCTGGACAGCAGGGGTGGGACAGAGAGAGTAGTTCAGGATGAAATGGTGTCATAGGTGGGGCCCTGACCATGGTGACCAGGGACGTCCTTGTTTCTTCCTCTCTGCCAGGTTTGTGACTTGAGAATTTATGAGTGTGCGCATGCATGTGGTTTAACACACACACACACACACACACACACACACACACACACACACACACACACACACACACCATGCCCCGGCTGGTCCTGTGGTCAGGAAGCTGCAGAGCTGTGCATTCTCTGATACAAACCTTGCTGTCTGGTGTCAGCTGAGGTGCCAGCTCTGTGTAGTGTGCCAGCTCTGCTTTGGGCAGGGAAGCCTCTGTGCCTCTCCCAGATCCTGCTCTGGAAGGCATGAGGTCTCCAGGCTCAGACCCTGGGCAGAACGGAGGGCACAGGACAGGGCAGGGGGGCGGCAACACTCCACACAAACAAGGGCCGTCACTGATACCTGTCCTGTAGTGTCTGTGCTCCACACGCCTCCCCACTGGCGTCAGCACTGTTAGGATGAAGAGTCTCAGAGAGGTCTGGAAACCTGTCACAGTCACACAGCGAGAAGACCGTGGACGGCAGCCTGAAGAGGGCAAAGCGCAGGGCTGGGATTTGAACTCTGTCCTCCCTGGTGCTAGAGTCTGTGCTCTTAGCACCACCATCTTCTCAGCTCCAGGGTAAAGCAGATGTATGGGTGACTCGGGCGGCCAGAGGAGGGAAGGGTGGCTTCTGCCTGCGGGGGCTAGAAGGGAAGAGTGAGGCGGATGATGGCTGGGTGTGCTGCAGGGGGGTTGAGGACAGGACATGCTCTGGGGAAGAGAAGAGCCTGACAAAGGCACAGAGGCGTGAAATAGGGTGCCACGTCCTGGTGGTTTATGGCCAGCCCATGGAGCAGGAGGATGACCTCCATGTCCCCCGCCCCCACCCTGCCTGGTTCAGAAGCTTGATTGTCCCCATGCCCTTCCGCCCCCCTCCTTTAAGCTCCTGGGATGTGGACAAGAAAGGAGCTTGTCTTTCCTGGCGCTGCTGGAGTCCTGCCACTGAGGTTTGGTTGCCATGGAGACGGGCACCATGGAAACTCGCAGCCGGCCTTTTGCAGGATGGGCCTGGACCCCAGCCCACCTGCTGGTGCTTTGCCTCCCCTGTCCTCAGCATCCTGAGGGAATGCCTGGGTGGTCACTGCATGCTGTCTGCATCTCCACCCCTCTGCCTTGGCAGGGGCAGCAAGAGCCCCGGGGTCAGTAGGGTGGTGATTTCAGTATGGAGGGCCCATGGCACGGCTCTGGGGCTCCACGTCAAACACTGGACATGGAGACCCGAGTTCTCTTGCATTTAGGCAAACTGGGGGCAAGTCTCCATGAGGCTATGGCGGGATGTCCTGGCTGTCTGTCCCATGCCCAGGCCTGTTTCTCCCTGGAGCCTGTGGTTCTGCTCCGTTCAGCCCTCTGGAAAGGGAGCTTGCTCAGGTCTTCAGCCCAGTGACGCTGACGGGTCACTCTGGCCAGGGCTCGGACCCCGATGTGTCCCCCAGGCTGCTTGCTTCTGCATGATAGTGCGCCCAGCGCTCTACTCATTCGCTTCTAATGTGCTCACTGCCTCTGTGTCTCTTCACCATGACCCCGTGAGGCAGATTCTTGTCCTGGTTTGTCCCCAGAGACCCTGAGGTTGGTGGTGAAGGACCCCGAAGCCAGCATGCGGCGGAGCTGGGGGAGAGCACAAGTGTGACTCCAGGGTGCCGCCCGGACTCTTCCTCGCTCGGTCAGTCCATTTTTATCGAGTACCAGCTACTCGTATCTGCCGGCTGTGCTGAGGAGCGTCGCTGCCGGAGGTGGGCAGAGAGGAGCAAATAAAGATCATACCAACTGTGCAAGTCGTATGTTGAGACCGGGACAATGGATGTGGGGGTGTTCTCCTTTTGTAATTTAACTTTATTTTTTCTTGTCACACAATAATTGTACAAGTGTATGGGGTACTGTGTAGGGAAGAAGGTTTATGCTCAGGGCAGTGGAAACCACTGGCAGGGGCGGGAATGGAAGCAGCTCCCCTGGTGGCCCGGGGGAAATGGGTGGGAGAGAGATGGGCCAGAGGGAGGAGACTGGCGGTCACTGGGGTTGGAGATCCTGGTGTTCTGGGTTGGAATAGGAGCTGCTGAGCCTAGTGTGGTGTGGACTTGGGCAGAACTGGCTGGTGGGTAGACTGGGCGGAGAGGACAGGAGAGAATAGAGGGTCACTCCCTGTTTCTGCCTTGAGCAGCTGGGGGAAGCTGATGGTGGACAGGGGACAGCCAGGTGGTGCAGGCAGTGGTGCTGTCTGGGACGGGGGCTTCTGCTGTGGTGGGAAATACAGAGCTGGGGTGTGGGGGGGTGAGGCCTGAGGTGTGTGGCGGAGGCTGGGCTGCGGCCGCAGCGTTGGGAGCTGATGGTGTAGACCTGGCGCTTACCTGATGGGGCTGAGGGGAGAGCAAAGGAGAAAGTGTGGACAGGATGGGAGGAGAAGAGGGGTGAGGAGAGAAGAGAGGAACAGAGAAAAGAGGAAAGGAGAGTGGAGAGGACACTTGGGCGTGCTCTGGACCCCGTGTGCCCACCAGCAGACCCCTGCGGGCAGCACTCTGCCAGCTGGCCAGCAGAGTGGGCCCACAGGTTCGGGTTGGCAGGAGTTTGGTGTTTGTGAGTTGCTCTGAGGGTGAGGTGAGCAGCACAGAGAGCAGGGAGGAGTGGGCCTGAGGAGGAGGGAGGAGGCCGGGACCAGAGCACTGGTCATGGGAGTGAGGAGCAGACTTTTGGGACCTGCGGAGTGCCCGGTGGCTCCGAAGGGGGAGGGGCGGGGCTCTGTGGCAGCAGCAGCTTCCCCTCTATCCCCCACGTCTCTCCTGTGAACCCCTGGCTTCCTGGCGTTGTGAGGCTGGCAGGGGGCACGCAGCGAAGCCCTTGCTTTGATTTAGCTCTGACCCAACAATGCAGCCCCAGGAAGACAGCACAGGGCAGTGTCTGCCTGTCGGGCCACATGTCCGGTCCCACAAATGTTCAGCCAGAAGCACTCAGAGTCCCGGGCTCAGTTATGAGCTGTGGGCCTTGGACAGTATCTGCTTTGAGCCTCAGGGCCTCACCTGGAAAAAGCTGATAATGACATGTGGACAGGCTTTGCCGCCTCCCAGCTCTGCCCAGGCGGAGGAACTGCTGGCACCGGCAGGCTGTGCATCGCTGCAGGGAGGGAGCCCTGGTGTTGTGAAAGGAGCAGACACAGAATGGGAGGGAGGGGGAAAGGAGAGGGACAGGGGCACTGGTCAGAGATGTTATCCCTCAGGAGTGACTGCCTGTCATTTTTGACTTTTGTATTTTTGCTCATATTATTTTCTGATTTTTAAATTTTTTCTGTGTATATTTAAATAATGTTTTGAAAGAACTGGTTTCTATGTATAAATTGGATTTTAAAATTCTCTGCCATTTGGAAATACCTATGAAAAGCTTAACAATTTGCATGCAAATTGACCTAGAAATTTCCTTCTTAGAATTTATTCAAAGAAAACAATCACGGATGTCCTGAAGATTTAATTGTAAGGATGTTTTTGAAGTATTGTTTACTTTATTTGCTTATTGGAATATTGAATCCTGGGCCTCACACAGGCTAGGCAAGTGCTCTACCACTGAGCTACATCCCCAGCTCTTTTTATTTTGATATAGGGTCTCACTAAGTTGTCCAAGCTGGCCTCAAACTTTCTGTCCTCCTGCCTCAGCCTCCTGAGTAGCTGGGATTATGGGTGTGCACCACTGCACCTAGCTCTGAAGTGTTGTGTATAATAGTCATAAAACAAAGAAATCAAAAGCAAGAAAAAATATAAAAAGTTCTACCCTAATATACAAAAATAGGTGAATAAAGATGCCAATTCAAGGTAGGTGTGGTACCACTTGAGCTAAATCTTTGGCCCAAGATGTCAATTAAGACAAAAGGTTTTTTCTTTCTCTCTCTCCCTCTCTCTCTCTCCCGCCGTTCCTTTCCTCTCCCCCACTCCCTTCCTTCTTTCTCTGTTTATTCATAGAATGGATATTTAAGTAGTCTTTAAAGTGATATTGTAGAAAGTAAATTATTAGAGTCTGATAATTTTCGACCTATTATGTCAGTTAAAAAGCAGATTTCAAAATGGCTACAATGCAACTCAATTATGTTACAAAGTGTGTAAGTGTGTGTGTGCAGTGAGAAATATTTGGAATTTTTATCAAAGGTGATAACTCCCTTATGTGACAGTTCAAATCAAGGCCACCCTGTGGCCTTTGCAGTGGACATCATTACATATACCTGCCGCCGATGCCCGCCTGGCCTTGGCTCCACCCTTGGAGGAAGTGGAGACAGCTGCTCACTGACATGTGATAGTCTCACAGGGTTTTGAGGCTCATCTTCAACTCCCACCTTCCCCACATCACTTTGCACATGTATATCCCAGCTAGTTTTGGTTGACTGTCTACAGTCAGAGGCTACAACCAGATGCCACCCATTCAGAAAAATGATCTCTTGCATTTTCAGGTTATGTGACAGTTTCTTCCCCTTGGTGCGTGTGAACCAAGGTCTAAGATCTCTTAATGAACTGGGGGGGGGGTCGGTGGGCAGCAATCATTGTGGCCAGGTGACTCCTGTTAACAGGTGTGTAGGAACTGACTTCTCCCGGTGGCGGCTCCTAAGAGTGGGATATAAACCTCAACACTGGGCCTCCTTAATCTGTCAGTAAACATGTTCACACATTATCATTATAACAGCCTCCAGAAACTACAGGTTTATATGACTATAATAGGGTAAAAATAACAGGGGATCATGGGGAAGGGAGGGCTAAGGATATAAAAATAGGACAAAAAGAGTCAAGTTGGTGCCGACAACACAGGCCTCAAGGAACTGAGTATCTGCTAGAAGAGAATGTCAGTTTTGCCCTCATCTTTCTTGCTGCCTATTTTCAGCATTTAATCTAATTTAGAGCTATATGTAAAGAAACATAAACCTTAGGCGAAAACTGTCACCTTCCCCCTAAGCTCAGCTGATGTTAACATCTACACAAATAACTTTTGGATTTTCTCTTAAGGCTCAAGAAAATGGTTTCGTTTACACTCTTCACTATTCCTAGCCAGCGGAAGACTAGTGTTCTGCCCGGGCAGAAAGGAGCCCGTGTTCTCTGTGGCACCCACCGAGGGTCGGTCTGGTCATGGCTGCATGTGGAGAGTGCCCTGGTAGAAGGGCCACAGCCAGGAACGTCAGGGCAGACAGCTCTACCTCTGTGGTACTTCTCACATCTTCAGGCATTATGCTCTGGGTCCCCACGCAGGACCCCAGGCAGATCCGGTGTGTGCCCACAGTGGTGACGATTTTATTTGGAGTGAGATGTTACCTGGGTAACCAACTTTCCAGCTCACTCAATTAACCCGCTTCCTCTGCGTAATCAATACTCATTAGCTCCAAATCGCTTCTTTCCTTTGCCTTGGAGCTTTAACCACTTGTTCAGGTTGACTTGTTCCTTAGAGGGAGCAGGCATTTCCCCCTTGAAACAGGAAACTCGTCTGAACCCAGCACAGCCCTCCTCCCTGGGGCTCAGAGGCTGTCACCTGACTGGTCTTGGCCCAAGAAGTGGATCTCTGTGGGATCTCTGGGGATCTCTGTGGAGCTGGCAGTGGAGCTTTCCTGCCGATCACAGAAAGGCCTTCTCATGGGGAACTGCAGGAAAGATGGTGGCACCTGCCATGTGGAGCCGGAGAGACGGCTTCGCGCACATCTGGGTGTTCATGCTGTTCGCTGCCCGCATGCTCCAGGGAGAAATGCTGCTGTGATGAGTGTCGGACACTGCCAGGGTCTGAGAAAAGACAAAAAAATTATCAAAAGCCAAACAGTCTGTCCCATTTTGCACCCCATCATAAGGCAGGGAAGAAGGTGGCAATTTGGGTCACAGGGGCAGAAGGCTCTGGGCCACTCCCCTCACTGCTCAGAGCCCAGGGGACAGAGGGAGGAGGCTACCGTGGCTGCTCCGAGGTTGCTGCCACTCCACAGGGAAACTGGAGTGTTCCGATACTTTGTGAAGCAGGACATGATGGGGTCTCCAGAGGCTGGTCAGGGATAAGGGGAGGTTGTTCTAACGAAATTAGAGGGCTGGCATTCTAAGCTGCAGAGCCAAGGAGGCCACGCCAGTGAGCAGGAGGAGGAGGGACCACCAGCTCCGCCTCTGGACAAGTGCTGCACACAGGGGTGGGACTGCCCTGGGGCTCAGAGGACCCAGGTTGGAACCCTGACTGAAGGAAAGGAAGAGGTTGTGGGCAGAAACAGCAGAAGGAAGAAGCAAGATCCTGGCCTGCCCGGTCCTCACATCCTGGTGGTGGAGGCAGAGAGCAGGCCAGGAAGTCAGTGGTGGGTAGGCTCAGGGCTTGGGGAGGGTAAGGCAGGGACAACTGGGAGGGGGCGTCTCTGGACTGTAAGGAGGGGACAGGAAGGGCCTCTCTAAGGAGCTGATGTTGGAACCAAGTGCAGAAGAAGGGTAAGGAACGGCAGCTCCTGAGGAGCCAAGAGGGAATGTTCCGGAAAGCGAGACAGAGTGAGGCAGAGCTGTGTCCCTGAGCTGCCCAAGCCTGGACTGTCCTCCCAGCCATGCAGCCAGCCAGACATAAATGTGGGGATGTCCCAGCTCCCCCAGCCTCTCTCCAGAGCCCTGTGGGAGGCTCCAGGCCTTGTGAAGTTTTCAGCTTTTAAAAACACTCCAGTTCACTGGTAATTTTTTTTTGTGTAAGTGTCGACATAACTATGCGATGCCATTTTTCATCTTGGACATTTGGGAGATTTAAAAAAAAAAAAAAAGGCGAGAATCCAGTGAAAACACTTCTCTTGGGCTCTGGAGGTGGGACCACACATTGGTAACCTTTTTGGCAACAGCTTGAAAACATTTATCCAAAGCCATAAAAAATGTTCAGACTTTTGGAACCAGTGAGCTTGTCTAAAGATCGTCCTGAAAAAGAAGGTGAACCGTGGACGAGATTTGCACACAAAGACGTTCAGTGAATGTCTTGACGTGGAAGAAGGCAATGGGAAAATGGCTTCGGGGTGCAGCAGCAGTGAACAGGTTCACGGAGTGGGATCGGCCTGGGGTGGGGGTGGGGCAGTCATGGCAGCTATCGGGCAGACACGGTGACAGTCTGCACCCAGGTGATGTGGGCTCCGATTCTGTTGTTCCTAGTCTCGTTGTGCGATTCCGGCATGCTCTTTGAGTTCTCTGGGTCACCAGGCCTTCATTTCCTTACTGATAGAACAGAGGCATCATTTTCCCCCTTGTTCTTGAGTAGAGCTGTTTCTGTTTCTGTGATGAAGTGGATCAGCCCCCAGCCAGCACCTATTGACCAGGAGGCTGTCAGTGCTCTGCCTGCTCCATCTTCACCCCAAGGACAGTTGGGTGGTGCTTTCACTTCCATGGTCTCACTCAAACCTGACAATCTCAGGACCATTATTACTGTCTTGTGGGTGAAGAAACAGAGGCACAGAGAGGTAGAGACATTTGACGAGAGTCAGTCAGCAATTAAGAGAACCAGTTGGGGCTGGTCTTGGTTTCGGACCTTGGTACGTGCGGTTGCCCCTTCCTGTGAGAACCCTATTCATCTTTCAAGACCCAGCTCAAGTCTGAGTGAGAATCAGGCCTCCCGATGCTTCCTCCTCTTCACCTGATGGCCTGGCACAGACTTCTAGCCCAGGGAGGCCCGAGTGTGGAGGAAAAAAGGGGCTTTGGTACCAATCTCAGCTCCAGCTTCACAGCCCAGCCAGTGGGGTCTCTGCTGTGTCCACCAACATCATCTAATTTGCAAACTTTCTTTGACCTCAGCGAAGGTGGAGAGGTTTGAATCGAGGGACGTGCGCCCTACAGGACCATAGCTCTTCCCAGCACGGAAGGCTCTGGAAACAGCCGCTGCCTGGGACGTGCACTTCCGAGCACATGGCCTTGGCCTCAGCTTCAAGATGAGTGAAGGGACCGGCCGGGCTTCCCCAGAGAGTTGTGGGGAGGATGCCCAAGAATTAACTTGCAAAGCATTCCCCACGCTGACTATTGGCAGCACGGAGCAAATGTGAGCTATTATTTTCATTAATCTCATTACTGAAGGGCGTGTGGTAATCGGGCCTCCTGGGCCAGGGCTGCATCTTTGGGCTGGCAGGGCTTGGCACAGAGCCTGTTACAGAGGACAGAATGAAGATGTGGCCTGGGGGGAGGACAGACTGGAGGTAGGAGGAGACTGAGCATCCGGGAAGGACCCCCGAGGGGTGCAGTCATCAGGATGCTAGGGCCAAGGTGCCCAGGTGCTCCAGCTTGGCAGCATCTGCCTTCCAAGAGGGATCCCTGGTGGGTGGGAGGTGTGTTCTGCAGCCCCAGGATCTACCTTCTGGGAGCTGGGGTGGGGGATGCTCTTCTGCACCCTCTGCTCCTTGATTATTTTATTTACCTGTTGCTGACCTCACTCTGTACCTGTTGTTAAGACACTGGGTCTGCAGTCAACCTGGACCCTGGGAGAGTGCTTGGACCCTCATGCCTCTGCCTTCCCCTCTGAACTGGGAGCATAGTCACATAGGACAGAGCAGCAGTCAAACTGTTGCTTTTGCCACAAGACCTTCCCAAACTAACACTAGCCAACATTTCTGGAGCTCTTACTAGGTGCTTGTTCCAAGCCCTGTAGTTGAACCAACTCTTTAACAACAGTTCTAAGAGTTGGGTCCTTCTTCTTGGTCCCCCTGTGGCAACTGGGCCTTGGAGGTAACTTGGCAGAGGCCCACAGCCAGACCTCCATGGGACTAGAATGAAGCCGTCAGGTCTGTGCGGCTCCTCCTGGCAAACAGGACGTAGAGAGAGTTTGTCAGCTGGAGAGCTGGGTGGGGCTTCAGCAGGCGTGGGAGATCCTGAGGGCCCCTCGGGATCGGTGACAGGCTGGGAGCTTGTCCAGGGCAGTCAGATCTGAGCTCCCTTCTCTGCCTTTTGCCCAAGTGGCCTCACTCTGGAGCCTCCGTTTTTCCATCCACAGGACTGTGGCCCTTTAGCGTGCTTCACTTGGTGCTGTCAGGACGAAAGGGGGCGCTGCAGACCCAGCATGGCCTGCCTTGAAACACAGTACTCACGACAGCAGGGCCTATTGGTGCTTCCGGGCGCACTTGGTCACCCACTGTGGGCCAGGAATCAGGACAAAATCCACAATGTTGGGGCCCAGAGTCTTGAAAGGGAAAAACACATATGGACCCTAAGTGGCAAGATTAGCGCCCTGCTGTAGGTCACGGGAGAGAGCTGGTCCTGTGGGATGGGGCTGGGAAAGGCTTCTAATCAGCGGGCAGGCGAGCTCCACCCAGGCCCGTGGAGAAACAGGAGGGCTTTCTCAGCAGGGAACAGGTGGGCAAGGTCCTCCCAGAAGAAGTGGCATGGGTGGAGGATGGCACTGGCGCTAAGCAAGAAGCTGGATTTTATCTTGGGAGCCTCTGGGGGCCGACGCAGCTCCAGCTTGGCAGCAGAGCTCACCTCTGGCCGAGCGGACACCGTGCCCAGTGCGCACCAGGGTGTGATGACCGCTTCCCAGCACCACCTCTGCCTGGTGGGGGTTAGGACCCCCCGAGGCTCAGAGAGGTGATGGCTGGCTCTGAAGCAGGTTGTCCAGCTCTGGCATCCATGCCCCTAACATCCAGCCCGGGCGTCCCTGGCCCCAGTGCCCTGCCGGTTCCACAGGACCTGGTTCTTGCCCTGGTTCTTTAATGGAGCAGCCTTGGCTGCAGGTGGGGGGAGGGGAGCCCATCAGAAGAGTGACTCTTAGTCATCTCATCAGAAGAGTGACTAAGAGCGGGCAGCCCCCACCCCCACCCAGCGTGCTCTCCTGGGAGATGGCAGAGGTCACAGTCACCTTCACCCCTGCCCTACTCCAGCCCACTGTCCCAGCAGGGTTACTGAGGCCTTGTCTGGATACTACTGTCTGCACCCTGTCTCTTCTCTCTATCCCCGAGACCACCTTAGGCCTGCCCAGAGCCATCCATCTCCTGAGGTCCTTCCAACCCAACATTTCTTCTTAAGGGCAAGTTGGACCTGCTTTGCCCTCCAGCTGGGAGAGGGTCCCCGTTCCCAGACAAACCGCTGAGGTGGTTTACCATTATTTCCACTGCATACTCAGCTCAGGGTCTCAGGGCTCCCCAGGCAGAGCCAGCGAGTGGCCCCCACCGGCCTCACCCTCCTCAGGGTGAATCCTGCCTAGTCCTCCAGTGGCGCCTCCTCTGGGTGCCCTTGCTGCTTCCCTGTGGCCCCTCGCCCCGCCTCCCGGAGCCTCTAGGCCCTGGTGACCCTGTTGTATAACTGACTGCAGAGCTGCCCTCCCCCTCAGACTTGGACAACTTCTGATGCTTTCCAGGCAGCGCCAGTGCTGGGACCTTGTGTCCTGGTTTCCAATTCTCCCAGCAGCCCTGGAGGGAGGAACCCCATGGGTCCCATTGTATAATAATAAATGGAAGCCAGACAGGAGAGGGACTTGCCCAAGGTCACGTGGCACCCTCTGCCTCCTTCCAAGCTCAGGCTGAGCCTGGGCCCCTTACGTCCAGAGGTTTCCTAAGTGAATGAACGAATGGATGGATAGACGGTCTCCCTCAGCTAGATCTCTAATCACCCAGCCGCTGGAGGTTGGAACTACTGTGGAACAAGCCCCTGAATATGCCAGGGGTCCCTGAGCATCCCTGGGACTCTGGTACCATCCACTCATTTTATTCATTCTACTGATATCAGCTTCTTTCCACAGAAAACAGGCATCGAGCTACTAAAGGATTTCCCCCAAACCTGAGAGAGTCAGGGGTAGAGGCAGGTTTCAGAGCCTGTGTTAGGACAAAGGTTTAGAGACTCCCTTGCTTCTGAGTCAGATAGCCTGATCAGGATCACAGTTGTCACATTTTCAAGGTGACACCAGCTGAGTGAGGTTTGGCCAGGAGAGACCCTTCCAGAGCATCTGGGAAAGGGAGGAAATGAGCTTAGCCACAGGAGACAGCTTGGACTTTCGGGATGGGCAGTCTTGGTCCTGGGTTTGAATCCTGCTTCCACCACCATTAGCCGTATCTGCAAGTGATGTTTCCACCTTTTAGCTTCTCATTGTCCACATCTGTAAAATGGGCATAATAGACTTCATATCAAGTTTTAGTCAACCAGAGGGTTAGGGGTCAACAGGGGACTGGGCTCACAAAGAATGATGCAGACAGGACTTAGACTTTCGCTTCTTCTGCTGATTTGCCTTGGCCCTGGGTGATTTACTTGTCATCTTTAGGCCTCAGTTTCCCCCTCTATAAAATGAGTGATGTCAATGGGCCCAAAGGAATTTACCCAGGATACAGTCAGAGCTTGAAGAGACTCAAGTACTTCTTGAGATGATTTTTCCACCTCCAGCAGTCTTCAGCGTCAAATTATTTATTTGCATGACCCGCTTATAATTGTTTTTCTGTCCCCTCTGCCATTGAGCCAGCAGCCAGCCCACAGCCAGCTGGCAGCCAGCCCGCAATGCATCAGTCCTGCTGAGGGCCAGACCTGTGAGGAGACCCCACTGCGGGTCCACACAGAGCAACACCGAAGAAGAGTTGCTCAAGGCAGGCAAGGGTTGCCTCCGCAGAAGGGAGAGGTCCTGTGTTTGCAGACTGCTCGGTCCACTGCACGTGCGTAAGTTTCAGAGGGTGGGCCTTGGCAGCCAAGGGTGCTCTGCCTAGGACTGGAAGGGGCTAAGGCAAGGACTCAGTGTTCTCAGTCCTTTCAAACGCCAGCTCCTGGTTTTCTGGAAGTAGAATCCACACAAACGAGGACTGCGCGCCCCCTGCTGGCTATAATTCTAACCACATCTATAGAAATCAGTCTCTTGAGTCTTTGGAAACCGCATACCACTAAAAGATGGAGACTAAACGGGAAGGAACCACGGATCCACGCGTCCCAGTTTACCGATAGCGATACCAGGCTCTGCGAGGGCAGGGAGCTTGCACAGAGTAGGAATTCAGGGCTCCGGATGCAGGGCTGGGCCTTGTACGTGCCTGTTCAGGGAGGAGGTCTCCATTATGTAGGAACAGGGGTTGGGAGGGGACCTGCAGACAGCAGAGGGGGTTTCAGATTCTCGACCCCAGCTGGCTGGCCCAGTCGTGGGATTTCCTGTTTTGTCTTGAAGCGGAGGCACTGCAACCTGATAGCCATGGAATTGAAACCCAAGGTGTGTGTGTGTGTGTGTGTGTGTGTGTGTGTGTGTGTGTGTGTGTCCTGAAGGGGTAATGTCGACATCCATCAGCAGGTGCTCTGGGCTGGGCTGGTGACATCACCCCATGAGTGCTCTGATCTCCCTTTAAACTGGATTCTCTGTCCCCAAGTTCCCAGGACTCGCCTGCGGTTCTCCAGTGTCAGGCGGTGGCCAGTGGCGCAGAGCCCTGGAGAAAAGGGGACTCAGAGTGGACAGGCTTCACTGCAGACTGCAGGGCAGTGAAGGAGGGCTGTGTGCCAAGGATCGTCCTGGCCAGCCCAGGATGGCCGGTGCCCCTCGTGGAGCGAGGAGCCTGGGAGCCCTCACTCCCTGAACACCGCAGGCTCGTGCCATGTGGCCTGCGCTGATCCCCGCCTGACTTCCTGCTGCTTCCTGCCACTTCCTGGCCCTTCCTGCTGGCGGGGCTGCCCTGTGCCAGTCTGTGTGGCCATGTGCATGTGTGCCCCGGCGTCCGTCTGGGTGCTGTGCCTGTCTGTGTTGAGAAGCTGGAGGCCTGGCTCAAGGAGGGACGGAGTCATGGGAACCTTACTGCCCTGCAAGAGGCTCCAGGACTAGGAAAGGACACTGGGCAGAGACCTGTGCCCTGGTGGGTGGTGATGGACGAGCCTGGCTTAGCCTGACTGAGAGTCAGGTGAGGGCTCTAGGCCTTGCCCTGTTTTCCTAGTAAGGTAAAGTCCTTGCACCTCAGAGCCTCAGTGTCTTCACTTGACACAGGGACAAAGCATGGTGACTCAATATCTAGGAGAGGGACAAGGTTTGTCAGGCACAGCATTCAGTGCAGAGCCTGGCACGCCACTTGTCCCAGGGGAAGAGTGGAGGCTCCGGCTCCTCCCAGTCCAGGAGCTTGGGTGCCTGATGATCGGCCACTGCTCCCCCCATCTGACTTCGCCTCTGTGTGCCTGCCTCCTCCCCGGCCCCACTGTGCCAGCTGTTTCTCTCCCTGGGAAACACCAGGCTGGTTCTTTGGACCCTCAGCACCCACTGAGTGCCCCAGCCGCTCAGCCGCTCCCTGTCCCCTCCTTCATTTCCTTTCCAGCTCTTGCTGGAAAAGATACCACCCAGTTACCATTTCCTACCCAGTTGTGGGCTCCGCCAGGCCTGGGACATGTCTCTCATCCCTCCCCCATCCCTGGTGCCTTCAACAGTGCCCAGCACACAGTAAGTCCTCAGTGACTCTGTGTGGACTCCTCAGATTCCGGTTTGATCTTTGGTGGGAATCTGAAATCCTGGCTCCACGACTCATTGGCTTCCCCTGGGCCTCTGTCTGCCTATGCGTCCCATGGGGCTGGTGTAAGGCATATGCCCACATCATACCGGTCAGGAGGGGATTGTTATTGATAATAATAAGGATGTCATGGGTTATCAAGCAACTGGTGTGTCCTGGCTGACACTTTAACTCAGTTTATCCTCACCTCTGCCCAACGAGAGAGGGACTGTTATTATCCCATTTTACAGAGGGCAACACGGAGGCTCAGAGAAACAAGGCTCACAGGTAAAGCCCTCGTCTCCCCTGCCAGCCTGCAGGAGGACAGGAGTCAAATGACCTTAGTCTCAGCTGCAGCTGTGCAGTGCTGTAGTCCAGGGGTTGGGCAGCTCTGATTCTTTCAGAGCCCTGATCCTCTGTGTGCACCAAAGGTACAGGTGCAGAGGCCAGAGCTCAGGCCGGGCAGCTTGGGAGGCTGGGAGGAGCTGGGCCAAGGCCACTCAGCTCTGGCTGGCAGCTGCCATGCAGCAAGGCAGGCCCAGGATTGCCAAATCTTTGAACTTTTTGAGAAAAGCAGAAAATTTGGAATTTGTATGTGAAATCTGATTTTCAAATGTTGGCAACAATTTAAAAAGAAAGAAAGAGAAGAGAGACACTGTATGGGCCAAACAAGGCCTACTTGTGGGCTGCACTGGGGCCGTGGGCTGTGGCTTGGCCACCCCTAGAGACGCCCAGTATCTATGGAGTCCTCCGGCTCCCGGGAACTTGGTGACTCACACTGTGGAGTAATCACATTGCCCCAGGGCCCGTGTGGCTTTGTCATCCATGCCCCCACCCCTCCCCACCCCTCATTTCCCTGCCACGCAATGTTATTCAAATGAGTAATGTCATCTCCACTTAACAGGTGGAAAAAGAGACCCAGGGAACTTAGGTAACTTGTCTAGGGTCACGCAGCGGACTGATAGCAGAGCCAGGGACCAAGCTGGGTCTCCTGCTCTGAAGCTCACTTGTGTATCCAGTGCCCCATCCTGGCACAATGAGCCTGGTGCGCTTTGTGCAGGTCCCTGCCCCCCGGGACTCCCCATCCCACCCTCTTGGGACTGGTGCGCTTCTTGGCTGACTTCATCATGGATTTGGCTGGCTTCTGACCCAAAAGTAAGGAGAGCCAGGCAGGAGGCCCTTGCCCCTCCCATGACCCCGATTTCTCCTCTTCCCAGGTTCCCTTGTACTGCAGGTTGACCTGATGAGAAATCTCCAACAGCCCAGCGCAGCCCAAGGCAGGGAGGCTTCCTTCCTCGGGGAGTCCTGGCTGAGGAGCTGGCCAGTCCCGTCCACAGTGCTGCACTGATTGTCTGTTTCTCGGGAGTCCCCTCGGAAGTCCCTGGTGTCCTCGCAGCCAAAGTGTCTCCCCAGGAGAGGACTCTCTGTGGGGCACTGGGTGCCAGGAGACTGGGTCCGAGCACAGGTAGGCGTGACGCACGTGGCGATGCCTGTGAGCTGCACAGGTGCTGTCGAGTCAGGGCAGGGGCGCGCACGTGCCCCACGTGGAGACTGGGATAACTGGGGAAGCTCTGGGCTTTTTTAAAAATAGAGGTGCGGCTCAGAGTAAGGTGAGCCAGTCTCGCAGGCACAGCCTGGTGGAATTTTACAGAAGTCACAACTGTGTGATCATGGCCGGGCCAGGACTCCTGTGTCATGACACTTTAAGGTGACGATGTTGTGTCCTGTCAATGAAGCTGGGATTGATTTCTTGTGAGTTGCATTGTTTTTTCTTTCAGCACTGGGAACTGAGCCTAGGTCCTTTGCACTGGGCAGGATCCCTAATTCTCTTTTTATTCTTTCATTTTGAGGCAAGGTGTGGCAGAGTCACTACATTGCCCAGCAGGGGCCAGAACTTGCAGTCCTCTTGCTTCAAGGGGCGTCACCACACCCCAGGCTTCTTAGCAGCCGAGCCCCAGGTTCAGACAAGAGAGGTACAGCTCTCACTGTAACTGCTGCGCCTGGAGGGGACTTTGCCCTGACTCCCTGTCCTAGAAACCCTATTGCATCTTGTGTGGTGCCATGAACCGAGGCTCAGACCTGCAGCCAATAGTGTCTTGGAGTAAATCGTTACTCTGCGACTTGATTACTGTGTGATCCTGGAAAAGTGCTTCGCCTCTCTGCCCTTCAGTTTCTTCATCTGTAAAACAGGAATGACATGAGGATCTAGTTCATAAGGGTATTAAGAAGATTAGTAGAAGTAATAATACTAGTGATCACTATTAGACTGGGAATATTTACTTAAACTTTCCCGCAGCACTATCTGGAGATTGCTGCTGCGTTGCCCATTTTACAGAGGAGAAAATCAAGGCCCAGAGGGTTAAATTGCTTGGTCGAGCTCTTCCACTAGTAAGTGTAACACCTGGATTCCAGCCCAGACCTGCTTCAACTCCAAAGCCCAGAATGCCTAACCCTGAAGGATTAGTCAAGGTAGTTAACAGTTGGCCCAGCCTGGGCCCTGAGCCATCCAAATGGGGTCTGGCACCAACAAACAAGCCGTATATTCTCCCAGCCTGGTCCTCTCCATTGCATGCTCAGCTGTGTTAAATGGGATTAAGGCAGGAAATGAGATTACAGATGTCAAGCAGCTCGGAAACCCACAGAGCACCCACAAGCCTCGGTTTCTCTTTCTTCTCACACTGTGGGGAGAGACCTGGCCTGGGACAAAGGAGACTGGGCCGAAGTCCTGCTTCTGCCATTGACTCGCTGATTACGTTGGTCAGCGCTGAAGACAGTTTCCAGAGTTGGAAATGATCAGGGTTTTGGTGAGCACTGGTCCAGCCCGTGCATGTGCTGATTACAAGGGGGTTATTCAAGCAGGCCTAGAAGCCAGGGGGTCTGCAGCTTGCCTCATTTTGTCACAGGATTTAAACAAGATTGCAGGCTAGAGTTTCTAAGACACAACTCAAAATCCAGGGGACATATTTAGTGGGTATTGTACAGGTGATCATATTTCAGGTCACTGACCTAGGGCGTTGGGACAGGCAGACATACACACGAGCAGAAGTCCCCACAACCAGTGTGTCCCAAATTTCTGTCCTCTCCTAGGTTTTCTCATTACCCATGGCCACTCATCTTCTGCTATTGGTGGCCCTTTTCCTCACCAAGTAGTATTCCACTGTATGAATCTACAATTCCACAATTTGCTTTTCACCCAACTTTGGGTGGATGTTTGGCTGCTTCCAGCTTTTGGCTTTTATACATAAAGCTGCCGGATCGAACTCAGGACCTTGCTCTGGCCAGACAGGTGCAGCACCACTGAGCTACATCCTGTACCTTGACTGTATCATTATACAGCCTCACAGCACCATATGGGAGTTCCAATTGCTCTGCGTCCTCCCGAACTCGATATGGTTGGTCTGAATCTGAATCCATCTCAGCGCTCAGTGTCCCTCAGCACTGTGCTCATATGTGCTTTGGAAGAACACATGGTTTCTGGTGGCCCAGGCTGTGTGGGGAGAGAGAGATGGGTCTGAGCAGTGAACAGCCTGACCCTGGGCCTCATCACCCGGCGCTGACTGGATTCAGGAGACACCAGTGGGCAGGCAAGGGCCAATCATGTGGGCCCACAGGAGGCAGATTTTGCACAAGATTTCAGGGAGATTTTTCTGTTGTCAGAACTGCCCAGTTAGGGAGTGAATTTCCTAAGGGAGCAGGGAGCCCCAACGGGCCGGTCAAGCAGCAGGCTTTGAATAGTTTCCTAATGAGGATTCCTCTTGGCGCTGCCTTCCTGAGCTCTGTGGTGCTGTAAGTCTCCTTAGCAGCCTCGGCCTTTGCGTGCCCTGGAACTGGAGCGGGCAGCTGCCTGTATGGGCCTTCCTGTCCCTCAGACCCCAGCCCTAGCTGGTCTGGGTATCTGGAGATACTCAGGCAGGAGCAGGCCCAGGAAGTGGGTGTCAAGCTGTGTCCAGAACCCCTATCTCCATGCTGGGAGCTGGGCTACCCTGTCCCTTCTCTGCTGGTCCCTGAGGGTGCTGCTTCTAGTTTGGCCTGTGTCTGACCCAGTGGAGGCAAAGGCCCCCGGCCCAGCTGGCACTTTATGACCTGTGGTTGTACCAGATACCTCACACGCTCTGTGTGTCCAGGTCTGAGATCTGGCCAGTCCATCCTCAAGGACCCAGGAGAGAGATCATCAAAGGAGGATTTCTTCTGCACTGGGTTAAAGCCACTTGATTATTTAATTAGAAGATAGACACGGCACGCACGCACACTGTGGAAGCCACTGTCACAGAACCAGAGCTTCCTGTATTAGTGGCCTCGCAGTGGTTCCTGAACACCCTTTCTCCTGGCGTCCGTGCCCTGGGGGACCCCCAAGCCCTGTACCAGGGTTGGTCTGTGTGACAGTAAAATATGGGAGAACTGGCTGGGTATCCCTTCCAAGGTTTGCTTATGAAGGATCCAGCCGCCTCTGTCCTGGTTATTTTTCAGGCCCTCTCAGATCACTGCTCTGAGGGAGGCCCACCGTTCTTTCTGAGAAGCCTTCTAGTGAGGCCCACGGGGTGGGGTGCTCAGAGTCTCCTGCTAACAGCTGGCCAGAGACTGCGCCTCTCACCAACAGCCCTGTGGGTGAGTCAGAGAGTGGGTGAGGCCTGGAGGAGACTGACTGTCTGACTGAGCCCGTGTGACAGACCGTTTGTCAAAGCCAGCCAGAGAAACATGTCAATTTCTAATCCCCCACAACTATGCTAGACAGTCAGTGTCATTTTAAACCAAGAAATATAGGACTAATTTGTTACACAGCAACAGGTAATAATGCTCCCTGAGACTGGGTACTCAGGTACCAGTCACTTCCTCCCAGGGAGACTGGTGCGTTATGGATAGCCCTCAGCTCTAGGACAGCTGATTGGATCAGGCGAATCACCTGACTCCAGCTGAGCCTATTAAATTGTCCCATCTAGTAATTCTTTTTTCCTTTCTCTTTTCTTCTTTCTCCTTCCTTTCCTACTTTTCTTATTTTCTTCTAACAGAAGAAGGTTGAGTCAAATCACAGCGCATGTGAGCTGGAATGGGAGGTTAGCTCTTGTACGGGCGAATAGACTGGTCTGCAGAGAGAAAAGTTCCATCACACAAAAGCGGGGACAAAGTTGCGTAGATGGCACCGGAGGCCAGGACAGGTTCTGGGCTTGTGGCGGGTGAATTCTTTTAATCTCTTTTTGGTTTGAATTTCCTAAAGTGTTTTTCTGGATCCAATTGTCTGAGGAGAGAACATTTTGTAGGCATCATGTTTGAGCAGGTATAGAATGTACCCCTGAGCAGGCTGACCCGCCTTCCTGGGTCAGCCTACCATTCTCCTCTGGTGGAATGTTTATCTCCAGCATTTCTGTATGGTAAACAATGCCATGGTGAACATCTCTGACACTCAAAAACTTTTTCACATTTCTGGTGTGGACTCTCTGAAGTCTTCCTAGAGATGAGATGAGGCCAAAGAACACAGACCTTTTTAGACCATAAAAACACTCTGCTAAATGGCTTCTCAGAAAAAATGGTACCAGTGCTTCCAGCAGCGGTAGATGAAATCACTCCCCTCTCTCTCCTTATAAGGTTTGTCTCACCGGGGTCATGGTCTCCTGCTGTTTATCAGGCCTCAGAGACATGCTCGGGGTGGGATGGGGGTGGGGGAGGCCCTGATGTCGCACCGTTTAGCAGCAGCCATGTGGTGCCAGGCCTCTGGGGGCTAAACAAGTCAGCAAAGATCTCTGTCCCTTTATTGAAAATGAAGTAGATTCTAAACACCACTTAAAAATACATTAATAATGGTGTTGAGTTATTTGTCTCGGAGAAGTGACAGATGTTTTCCTCAGCAAAACGAGGCAGTGAAGGGTGTGAGGGGGAGTAGGGAGATTGATTAGCCCCTGTCGAGAGCTCATTACCTCTTGCCTAGGTGACCTCCTTAGTGTGCCCCTGTCCCTGATCCTATGCCCACCCTGCCTGGCCCAGGCTGTCCCCCATGCAGAGGTGGGTACTTTGGAAAATCAGGATGGTGGCTAGGCTTGGTTTGGGGTCTGTCGCTGAGTAACTAGGGTCCCTTTCCTCAGATCAGCACTGATTTTCATTGGGGTCACGTCTGCCCCTTTCTCAGTGCTGGGGTGGCGCAGCTCTTCCTAGCCCCATGCAGGGCCGGGCGTATTAAACCCAGGAGCTGCCTCTGAGATTTCCATAGGTCACCAGCCATGCCATTGTTCAAAGGTGGCATCTGTCCCAAGTTGAGCTGGCCATCGTGCGAAGTCTGGATCCAGCTGCGCCTGAGGTTTACCCCTCATTCTTCTTTCCTCTAAAACAAGTCTGCTCAAACTGGGTGCTTGTCCCAAAAGTCCCTGAAAATGATCCACAGGATGACCTTGAACGAGTCCTTTCTCCTGCATATCGCAGTTGCCCCACCTGAAGTAGATGAGGTTCTGCGAGATCCTCCTGTTTCAGGAAGTTCCCACGTCCCATCCGGGCAGCGGGACTTGCGCATGGCAGATCACAGGCTGTCTCCTGTGGGGACTGAGGGACATGCTTTCTCGAGACCTCCAAAGGGCCGCCCTGGAGTGGAGAAGCAGGGGCCCCCGGGGGCAGAGAGGACCCAAGGGCACACTGGGGCTCCACGGTGACCAGCAATGAGATGAGCTGCTCCCACTCTGTGTCCGTCAGTGGCTCCCTAGTACCTTCAGGATTAAGTCTCATCTCCTAAGGCTGATGGATGGGTGCCCTGGTCAGAAGGGCTGAGGCCGGGCTTCTCACAGGGTTTATGGGCTATCCACTGACTGAAGGGACTGACTGAATGATCTTCGTGGCCGAGCCCCTTGTCCAGCCCTGGCCTCAGGCTTGCTTCTTTCCCCGAACACCACTACCCTTGCTGTGCTCCTGCAGCATGGGACACTTCTCCACCTTCTGACAGCCTTGCTGAGGAGGGCATCAGAGAGTGGCAGAAGGATCAAAGGTCAGGGGTCAGGGGCCATCTCTAGAGCAAAGTTTGCATGAAACAAGGGACCAGGGAAGCAGCCATCTTGGAGGAAATGTTCTAGAGGGAGGGGGAGGGGAGAAGAAGGGCTGCCTGGGGCACTGTGGGTCTGGGAAGCAGACTGAAGCTACTAGAGGACTTTGAGCGCTTTATTTAGTTATTTTTTAAAAATGCCCTCTGGCTCTTGAGAGGGGCTCTGGGAGCCTTTGATCTGAGTACCCCGCTGGTCCTTCCTGCTGCCCCTCCTCTAGGGCTCTCCAGTCATCGCCTGGGCCTGCTGCTTCTGATCTCAGCTGCGTGGGCCCCTCATCACTGGCAGCGGAAGCTGGAGACAGTGGGCACATCCTGGTTGTGTGAAGCCCTTTGTCTCAGGCTCCCGCTCTAGGACGTCGTGGGGCCCAGAAGCAACTAGCAATTGAGGAGCTGAAGTGTCTGCCCAGGTCGTGGGACCTTCCCAGGGTCAAAGACCGCAGAGCCCTGGGCTGTGCACACGCCTTTCCACAGTGCTGCTGTTGCTCATGGGCTGGAGACCGCTTTCCTACTCTGTTCCTCGCTCAGCTCCCCAGGGGCCAGCCAGCCCCACTTCCTGTCCCTCGGGACACTTGCAACAGCCCCCAGCCACTCGGCTCTTCGGGCCCCAGGAGAGGAGGCTGCCGCCCTACGCAGGGCACAAAGCTGCCCAAGGGCTGGGGCTGGGTTGGACCTGCCGGCTCCCCGCAAGCTCACCCTGTGCTGCCCCTGCCGTGTCCCAGGGATAAACTCGGGTCACTGGAAGCTCTGTACTGCAAGTGCCGCCATGATGGGAGCCCGCGAGGCAGGGCCAGCCAGGCCACACAGCCGGTCAGCAGCCGAGCTTGCTTCGGTGGAGGACTGTTCTGTCACAGGGTCCAGAGATGACAACAGCAGTGCCTCCTGCAAAGCCTGTCCACAGGAGCAAGTTCCTTGGTTTCTCTTCCTGCTTTCTGCTTTTGGCTGACCCCAGTTGGTGGTCCCCTGCTGGCCTTCAGGCTGTGACCAGTGGCCTGGCCAATTCCTGTCCCCTGATGTGCCTCCTGGAGGAGCAACGGGCTCCCTGGGTCCCACCCTCAGGACTTTACCTGTTCAAAGGAGATGGAGACAACCCCTGGCTCTTCGTGTTGCTGTGCCTCAGTTTCCCTGTGACTCTGCCGCAGCGCCTCCACACTGCTTCATTTTGCTTGGCCCCTTGTCTTCACTCAGGCTGAGTACTCTGGACCTGGAGAGGAGAAGGTGTGGGTGTGCTGGGGGCCTGTGGGCCTCAGGCAGCCGTCCCAGATATGCCTGGCTCTGCTGTGACCCGCAGTTGTCTCACGGGGTCTCGCGGGATCTTGAGGGGCCTCAGTTCCGTGAACAGCTCCCTGATTCTCCGTCTCTTTCAATCGGGACATCTCCGTCGTGGCAAAGGCACGATCCAGGGTGTCCTGCATCCTGACCATGTCAGCTTTCATCAAGACCTTGGAAGTCCTGCCTAGGAAGGTGCCCTGGGACCCTTGCTCTGGCTCTGTTCCTCCTCCGCCCAAGCAGCAGATTCGCTGGTTCCTGGGTGCAGAGCGCCACCTGGTGGCACCTCTGGAACACGGCTCTACTGCCCGGTCCGGATACCATGGCCAAATTCTCGGAGGCTGGTTGCTGGCGGGTGTGTTGGAGGTGGGGGTGGGGTGATGGTGGAGGGGGAGGGAAGGCAGTTTTCTTTCTTTTGTGGGGGTGAGTGGAGGCTAGGATGCTCCATTTCTGGGGATGCGTGATGGCCCTCAAATGCAAACCTGCCACCAACATCTGTCCTCAGAGAAACCCAGGCCCCAGCTGGCCTCTCCCCAATTGCTTGTCAGATCTGCTGCCTGGAGAGTGGGTGCGAGCGCTTGTCTCTGCGAGCTGAGAGGCATCGTGCCCACTTCGGAGGAGAGGAGAATGAGTGTCGGGAGGCCCCGGTGATGAGGACTGCTGCCTCTCCAGCCGCTGCCCGCCCCTCCCTGGCCTTTCTTGGGTACTCGGGGCCTCTAGGGTGGACCCACGCAACACCTTTCTCTTCTTTGGAAAAAAGCCCATTCTGCAAGTCTTGATGCTTATTTTCATTTTCGATCATAGTAACCCGTGCAAACGTAAAAATTAGCATTTTAACTGTTTTCTTCCTGGCTCAGCAGTATTAAGTACATTCAGTGTGTTGGGAAACTGTCATCACCAGCCACCTCCAAACTCTTCACCCTCCCAACTCAAGCTTGGTCCCCATCAAAGCATGACTCCTCTCTCTCTCGCTCCTGCAGCTGTCACCCAACTTCTGGCTTTATGAATTTTGGTCCCAGCACTTGGGAGGTTGAGGCAGGAGGATCAGTATGAGTTCAAGACCAAGATGAACTACAAAGTGAGACCTCGTCCACCCCTGCCCCGGAAAAGACAACTACAGTGTAGTGTATATCTGAATTTCCTTCATTTTAAGACGGATAATATTTTCTGTATGTCTATATGGCATTCTGCTGACCTTTATATCCCGAGATGAACGTTTGAATTGCTTTTGCCTTTGGAGTTATTGTGAATAATGCTGCTGCGGGTCAGTTCAAGTACCTTTCTTCAGCTCTTCTGGGTCCATCCTCAGAAGCGAGACTGTTGGATCATCTGGCACTTTTATGTTTGATTTCTGAAGGAATTGCCATATGCTTCCCGCAGGAGCTGTACCACTTTATAATCCTGTGAGCAGTACACAAGCCTTCCAATTTCTCTACAATCTCACCAACATTTATTTTTTAGCTCCCTTAAAAATATCTATCTATCTGTCTATCTATATCTGCCATCCTAGTGTGTAGGAAGTCACATCTCATTGTCTTCAGGTTTTTCTTGTTTGTTTGCAACAGGATCTCACCATGTAGCCCAGGCTGGCCTTGAATTCATGGCAGTCCTCCTGCTTCAGCCTCCCAAGTGCTAGGATTATAGCCACATGCACCACATCCGGCTTCACTGTGTTTTAAAATTTGCTTTTGTCCAATTATTAGTGAAGTTAGACGCCCATTCATTTGCTTATTGATCTGGGAACTTGTTAGAACTTGTATACTCTCAGATCCTCCCGGAGACTGACTGAATTGGAAACTCTGGGGCCCATAATCTGGGTTATGACCAGTCTTCTCTCTGGGGACTCATGCAGTCACATTGGAGAACCGCAGGACTGGGCGTTATGCCAGGCACTTTGCATTATTTCACTTATGACACTATTATTATCCCCAAGTTCAGAGAGGTAAAACCACTTGCCCAAAGTCACATGATGTCTGTGGTCCCGTCCTGGGGTGAGACCTGGGCCCGAGATGGGTTTTCCTGCATGGCCAGCAGGGGGCGCACTTGACACAGGACTCAACATCTGGGCGGGGCCTGCAGGAAGGGTTCAGGACTGAGCTCTGGGACCAGAGCAAGTGCTCAGGGCGCGAAATCCGCCGACCGCCGACCGCTGGTCAACCCCACGCCTCTTACCCAACTCAACTCTCCCTGCTGGCCTGGCCTCTGACCGCTAAGAACTCTGGGACAGGAATTCTGGACCACTTGATCGAAGTTGGTGAGGTCCCGTTAGCCAAGGATGTGACCTGGGCGTGTTGCTGAATGACTTTGAGCCTCAGTCTCCTCATCTCTAAAACGGGGGGCTGCCATTGCTGCCTCTGAAGGGACTTGAATTCAGCCGACCCCTCCTGGAGGGTGGAGATGAAGGATGCTTATTTTAGGATCTGAAAAAGTGGACGTTTTCTGGGTGCTGTGTGTGCCGAGTGTTTTCATTGTGGGTTTTTATTATATGCCAACATAAAATAAGCGATATCACCCCCATTTTACAGATGGGGAAACTGGAATCAGAAAGCAGAATTGCTGGCTCTAGGATCGCACAAGCAGAAAGTGGCAGGGCCAAATCCTGTCCTCTTCTGGTCACCATCCTTGGCGAGGGCGGATGTGGGTCTCAGCAGGGTGGGGAGACAGGGCCCCTTGGGTGCCTCCCTCCCCACTTGGTCTCCAAGGTCAGGCTGCTGCGGGCAGATGACTGCCTCTCTGAGCCTCCGCTGCTCGAGTGCACTGGAGAGATCGTGGATGTGGTTACTTGGGATTTTAACAATGAGAAGACGTACCTGCTCACTGCATGGCAGCTGTAGGGCACAGTTGGTGACTGGGCTGGCAGTGGTGGCAGAGGCTTCCCTATACTTTATTTCCCTCAACAGGTTCTGTTTCCTAATCTACCTTCCAACTCTCTTGGCTCTGTCTCTGACTGGTGGCCACACTTCGTGCCACCACAGAAGGGCTGAGAACGGTGGGTGAGGGCGGAAGGGCAGGGTCACAGGTGTTACCAGCTCAGCCACCCTTGGGAGAGAGAGAGAGAGAGAGAGAGAGAGAGAGAGCGAGCTTCTCCATCAATATCCCAGAATAAAATCCCAGGGGGAAAGTCTGATTGGTCGGCTTTGCCTATTCCTGGGCCAATTGCTGTGGCCCGTTGGAGATGAGACAACTCAATTGGCTGGATATAGGTCAGATGGGTGTCTGTGAGGTTGGGAGAGGGCGAGGGCAATGGGTGTCAGCTAACCGGTAATGTGGTAGCACTGTTCTGTGCACCTTACCGTACTCATCTGTTCGATTTTCACAACGACTAGACGGGGGAGAGCGCTGAGGTTAGTGCGCTCTGCTGCCAGCATGTGAGCTTGTCTGGTTCCCTAACTTGTTTCTACGCTCTGGATCCCAGGCCCGCTCCCTGAGGGAGGAAGTGCAGACTGGCAGAGGAAGGCCATCCCTGTCCTCTGTCCCCGAGAGGTCCTTGATGGCAGGGAAGGACCCAGCCCGGGGCCGGCGGAGTGGACCTGTGGAGTGGTTTTTATTATTTGCGGGTTTTTATTATTTTCTCCCTTGGGAATCAGAGCTGATCAGCTTGACCCCCAAGTTGCAGGACAGGGCTGCCCGGTTAGAAGCCTGCAGGGGTGCCACCTCAGCCTGGAAGCTCCAGAGAGCGAGGCCCCCACTGGGAACCTGGAGGAGAGTGTTCAGTGCTCCCCATCACCCGGACAGAGGCCTCTCAGTGTGAGGGAGCTGGGGTGAGGAGTGTGGGGGGCTGGAGCCCGGCTCGGGACTCCCCCCAACACTGTGCGCCTTCCCATGTTGTCCTTGGAGCTGCGGCTGGGGCCCGTGGCCGTGGGCTCACCAGGGCCTGGGGTGGGCCTCTGTTGGGTACATAAACAACACCCCTCCGTCCAGTGCCAGGGAACAAGACGAGACTTCAGCGGGACTCGATAAGGTTTCCAAAAACAAGATCAGGCGCTCATAAAGCTGCATTCCTTCTGCTGGCAGTTGCTAATTTATGCTAATCAGATGCATGAAAACCCCAAGTCCCTGATAGGTCCCCCGGGTACCAAAGGATCCAGCTGGCCGGGTAGGAGGATGAAGTGGACCTGTGTTTCCATGCCTGACCCCTCCTTGCCCTTCCCGGGCCCCATCCTCCTGAGCTCCTGCCCTTTGGGGCAGGAGGTGCTCAGTGCTGTGGTCTTAGTGCTGGGCCCTGAGGAAGGTCAGGGCCAGTCTGCTGCCCAGCTGGGGATGGGCGAAGTGACTGTGGAAAGGCAAGCGCAGGCCGGTGCTTGACAGGCACTGGTCCATGACTCCCCTCCCAGGCCGCCCTGCAGCCGTGGAGAAAGTGAGGCCTGGGTAGTTCCATGACTTGTTCAGTCACCTGGAAACGGAAGCATTTGGTGACAACTTCAGTATTGAGGGACCAGAGGCTGAGCTCTTGGACTGGCCATTTACAGTTGTGCCTTGGGCGAGGGTTTAGTCCTCGCCCTCAGCCTCCTCCTCAGTGCGGCGGTGATGACAGCCGTGCTTCCTGCAGGCAGTGTGTGGGATGAAATGCAGTGCAGGTACCTGGGACCGGCCCAGTGGAATTGGCCACGACTGTGCAGTTGAGCTCTGGGCCTCTGGAGCCTGTGTTAGTTCTTCTAAAGGGTTGGCTCTTTCCTTCCGGAGGAAGTTCTCCAGGCCCTGCCTCCAACTGGATGAATGAGTGCAGAGGGGGAGCTGTCCTGGCCCCCAGCGTCTGCTCCCTCCCCAAGGTCCCTTCTGCTGTGAGCACACAGGCTCGGTGGAGCCCTGGGCTGCGGCAGACCCGGCCATGCTGTCCTGCTGTCTCACCTTCGCCTTGCTGGACCCGCCCCTCCTCTCTCCTTTCCTAGACCACCCTGGCCGTGCAAGAGTGTCCCTGTGGACTGCCCCAAGCCCAGCTCCTTCCAGGTCCTTGACCTTGATGGCTGCTCAGATACACTCATTCATTCACGTACTCCTCCTTCCCTCTCCTTCTCATCTGCATAGCGCAGTGCTCCATGTCTGTCCACTCAGTGCTTTCTCCATCTTCAGCCTGCTGCCCTCCCCTGCCCTGTCATCTACCTGCCTAGTGTGCGCCCGCCTGCTAACTTCGCACACTGGCTCCCACCCATTTGTATCCTTCCACGGGAAGGTGACTACTGAGCCTCAGTTTCCCCAGATACCTGGGTAGGGTGCTGCTGAAGACATCCCAGCCTCCCAGGATTGCCTTAAGTAAAGACCACGGCAAGCCCTGAGCCAGCCTCAGGGACCGTCAAGGGGAAGGGTGGCTCTTCCCGCTGTGCACCCCCCCCCCCCGCAGACCCCGAGGAGTTGGCGCTGGGCTCAGCCCTTTCCAGGCCTGTCCTGGACTCCAGCCTGTGAGAGACAAACCTGGCTCCCTGAGCTTCCAGCACTTCCTCCGGCTCCTGGAGCCCTCAGAGTCTGGAGAGCCACACAGACATGAGGAACTGAGTGAAATTTTCCACAGAGGATCCGCTCCCATCTGGCCATCTGAGCTATTTCAGGACACCCTGGCCAGGGCACTGTGCCCTCGTCCAAACACACCTGTCCCCACAAGGGGGCCTAGTTGCCCCCTGTGAGCCCTGCGGGCTCTGGGGCTGGTCAGTGGCCAGAATCCAACGTCCTGGATCCCTTGGGCCCAAGCTGATTGGAGTGGGCATAGGGCTACAAAATGTCTCAGCTTATTAATGGCAGCTTCAGTCTCTGGGACAGGCAGCAGCATCCTGAACTGAAGAAAAATAAAACTAACAACCATGTTGTCTTCTGGGAGGCTCCCGGCACGCGAGAGCCTGTGTGCTGCAGCTCGAGGCCAGGGGAACAGTTCTCATGGTCAGCGGTCACGGTGCACACTGTCCCTGATGCCGAACAGCTCGGTGACTTTCCTGCTGTCCGCTTCCACCCAGGCAGACTGGGCTGCAGCTGAGTCCAAGTGTCTATGTCCCCAGCCAGAGGCTTGACCCCAACTCTGTGTGGTGCTGCCAGAGACTGGAGTCCTGGCCCTCCTGCGAGCACACAGAAGACCCCTTCAGGCTGGCCTGCATCTTCCCAAGTGGTGACACACACCCTCGAGACGGGGCTTTCTCAGAGTGTCCATGGCATCCCCTCAAGGGTCAGCTTTGATGACTCATGTGACAGGAAGCCGGCTTCCTATGTGCGGACTTCAGGCCGGGTCCACACAGGAGGAAAGAGAAGCAGGAAATCCTGGAGAAGGTGGCGCAGATGAATTTCTCAACTGCAGAGGTCAAAGGGACCTGCCCAGGTCATCTGAGGACTCAAGGCAAAGCAAGGAGGCCCTCACATCCCAGCAGTTGATGGGAGGAAGCGGGACTGGGTTTGTCCAGGTAGACAATAGAGGCTCAGTGGGGTGAACTTCCCCAAGCGAGTCCAACGTGACCATTAGTTAATTCACCACATGCTTCCGTAAAGCTCCGTCTCCCCTTCCCAGTACCCAAGTGTCTATTGCCCCCGACACGAGCACTGTGACGTGGAAATCATGACGTCAATGCTCGAGCTCCCTCTGGATCCCCGGGGTTCCATGACTGCCCCTTGTGATGTCTTCCTGTCTCTTTAGTCTCCATCAACTTGGAAGAGGAACTCATGGCTCCTTCAAGTCCTTGACCCTTAAAGATGGCAGCCAGCTGTGTAGTAAGTTGTTCCTTCCGCTGGTGGACAAGTGACAACTTCAGCTGGACTGGACTGTGACAGAGCGATGCTGGTCTTTTCACCA